>JABASL010001642.1:0-10411 GCA_019775825.1 Neanura muscorum
CTAAATCACTCGCGCATGCGCAGTCAGATCGATCTGAAAATTGTGTCAGAGATCCATATTGAGATTATTTTTTTACTAGCAAAAAATATTTGGCCACTCTCATTTGGTTGTGGAGTTACAGGGGGACCATATCCTTATGTGGCACCTGTACTTAATGTGGTTAAAAGTGTTAAATTAATATTTTCCCTATTTACAAAAATATTTATGTGACTTCATTGAACTAGAACCTCTTTGAGGTTTAAGTTATAAATATTCAGCTAAATTATTCAGACCACTTAATTTGTTGACAAACAGCACCAGTAGAAATTGGACTAATACTTTGGATATTTTGGTGGTCGTAAAATTGTCTTGATGCGATAAATTTAGGATTTGTGTTGTAAATAAGTTTATACGCTGAAATCTAAGTTAAGAAATAATTTTATTTGTTCATTGTGGTCATGATTATGGAGATCATTTTTGTTAAATTGATTTTTAGCCTCCTTAAGTTTCATTTCATTTGTTAATATCTGATTAGTTGAAATTCAATAAATTGAGATACTATTATCTTAGAACAACAAAGTTTGAAATGGTGTCACGTTAATGATCAAACAGAGACTTCCAAAAATTATGGTAAATATGTATTTACTTATTTTTTCCTAAACATTTTAATTCCCTTATTATTTTATTTGCCATAAGTCACGCCTCACGCGTGACAAGAAAAAGTAGAGACAAATAGACATATTGAAGAAAGTTCACTTCAAAAGGACGCATGAGACAAGAATCTTAAATAGGTGTGGTTACGGTGAACTAAGAATGTTCAATTCAATTAACTTTCACAAGAGAGCGTAAGTAACTCTCAGCGCGTCGAAAAAGTTTTCTTTGGTGTGGTTGGTATCTGTGGTATCTACAAAGCGTGTTTTTGGGTTGTGCGATTTTGATTTTTTTTTAAAATAATTTTTTTAAACTTGTGAAAGTTGGTGCAAAAACTCCAAACCAGGGAGTGCAATTTAACCGTAAGGCTACTTTTTCAAAGGCAAAAGTGTGCAGTGTTATTAGCGTGTCTTGGTCGTGTGCAAAGTTAATTAAAAAAAATAGAAAGTGGGTCATGCAAATTCAGACTGAGGCATCATAATTTCTACCCACTAGCAGAATGCCCTGGTTGTCTGGAAGTGTAAAAGAGGTCAAAGGAGGTGATCAAATCTAATTCCCTAAAACGGAAATGTAATTAAACTTACGTTCAGTAAATCTTACTTACTAATTAGCACCAGAAGATGATCGTAAAGTCAAATCTTCCATAATCTTCCATAATCTTAGCTTTAGTTACATTCAAATTAAGTATTACGCTAGAAATGACTTGTGAGTGATGAGTAGAATTAAAATGTCCGCTCAGAGCATTTTGGAATGGGAGACACATGCACAGAGGCTAAATTTGTCTTTTACAATTTTCCTTTTCCGAAACGTTTTCGTTGTGCCATTAAGAGTTGGTGGAAATTCAGCTGTATTTAATGTGTTGAAGACCCAGGTGTCGCACAAAGAAAAAAATAAGGAATATGCCATAGGCCGCCGGGAAAACAATTCTCGAGTAGTAATCAATTTTTTTTGCGGTGGCAATTGGATTCTCCCATCCTTGATTCCATCGAATGCATAGGGATTGTAATAACGACTGGAAAAAAAGGTAAAAGAAATTGAGACATTGCCTACATTATTTCAAAGTTTGACTTATGTGGGTCCATTATACGTCAGATCTATCAATTCTCACCGGCGTCGCTGCGGGTGCGCAAGAGTTGCTGACTTGATGTGTTGAAGGGGATGGACTACAGGCAGTACATGCCATGATGTCTGTCGTTGTTGAATGCTTATTTGGGGAGGCTGGTCCACCGCAGACGGGTGATGGTTCATTGACCTCAATTTTATTCTAAACAGAAGAATAGACATGTTCAAAATGAATAAAATACTAAAACCTGTGACAATCTCAGTTCCCTGGACGCTGCTTCGTCTCAAACTGTCAATCACGCTTACTTCTTTTGCTATTTTTTCCATGATATTTGTATCAACTCGTTTCGGTCTCTTTCGTCCAATATAATTGACAATTACAAATTCCAAGAGGGCAAAGTATATAAACACCATAGAAGAGCCGTCCCAAATATTCATAGCTGTAAGTTCAGAGACCACAGGGAGAGTTGCTCTGAAGTTATTGCTAGAATAACAAAGATAAAATGTGTGAAAAACTAAAAATATTACTTAATAATTATAAGTATAATAACAAACTAACTGAATCATTAACTACAAATATTATTTGTAAAGAACCTTGTTGTGAAAAAGTTGAGCATGGTAGTAACTCCCAGCATGATCCGAGCTGGGACAGCATTCCACTCTAACCAAAACGTAATCATGGATGACGTGACCAAGATGATATCCGGGATAAAAACGGTAGTAAAATAAAAGGCTCGGTCACGAGCAAATACCAATTCTACGGACAAGCAGCTATAATCTCCTATAATATTGTTATAATAATAAGTCACGGAATTAAATTATACGAAGCATGTCATGGAGTGGCACTGACCTCTTTCATGTCTCGATTCGCAAATAGCAGTATTGTTACTACGAAGGTAGGCGTTGACCTTGCTGAGGCCTGGAGACTGTCGCAGGACGCCCTTATCCGTCTGCCAATGAAATTCCAAACGATCCTTCTCGTAAGAAACTGTGAACAAAATAAACGTCTGATAAGGTCTTGAACGCTTGAAATCTGGATCACTCTCCATCCACTTACCGCTTTCAATTTCAAACCAGCACTCGGGGTCATCAAAGGGGAAAAATGGAAAATTTCCTTTGCATGAGAGAATGAGGTGCCTCCTGAAATATGCATGGTTAGTTAAAAATTGAGAACGCTTTTATTATTTCAGCGATTTTAGGCTTACCTCGTTGTGAAATTAATGGTTCCATTGGGATAAATTCTAAGAGCCAAGTGGACTGGATCTAGATTATGCCTAAAATCTCCATGTTTTACGTAATAGATATCTGGCTTCCAGACTCTGTCATGATGGTGTAAAGCGTCAAGGAATTCCCTTTTGCGTTGATTCAGTCGCATGGGCATGGCATCGTAGTTGTATGGTTCGTTTGGATTGGGCGTTGGTAGGGGCGTCGTACTGTTGATAAGTGTATAGCGGAGGCGAAGATCCGTCCAAGCCATGTTAACTAAAAATTCTACCTCGTACTTCTGGAGAGGATAAACAAAAGAGAATCATGTCACATCATCGGAGTGATTTTTCGCAATTTTGCAAGAGAAAAATTGAGGCGAAACATGAAACTCTACTTACGAGAGATGATTCGTCGGGTGAGGCGAGTGTCAGAATTAGAACGCTGCAGAAAAAAAAAACAGAAAATATATTCCAGCTCACGAATTTTTCCGAAATTACCTCTGGCCTTTAAATAAAATGCAGGAAGGCCCAGTCTTTTGCGTCAGGATTTTATTTCCGACTCCAATTTTGTGAAAATAAATCATTTCGATAGAAATAAATAGGACTGTATGAGACAATTAAGATATTCTTGAATAGTGCGAATCAAAGGTGAAGTAAGGCGGAGGTCGCCTCAAAAAAGTACGGGAGTGGACAATTGTACTGGTTTGGTTTCGGAGCACGACGGAGTCTGTATACTTTTGCAAATATAAATGCAAAAAGGTGGACAAAAGTATCTAGGCTCTGTTCTACGATTAGGAAAAGTCATAATGTGATTCTTGGATTGTAATACTTTTTCTAATCGAGTAAATGCTAACTTTAAGTAGAATATAGTAGGGTGTCCCAACTCTAAGAGGCCCGGGGTGAAAGTCTCTTATGCGAGTTACATGTTAAAAGAGAAAGTCGGGGCTTCTTAGAGTTGGGACGCCCTGTACATACCATGTTTGTCTCCAGTTCAAATTTTAAGAAAAGGTTAAGGTTAGAAAATACTGAGACTATTCCCAAACATTATTTTTCTAAAATGCAATTGCAAATAAATTGTTCCTAGTTTAACCGTAGCCTGTGAATTGCGGGAATCCCCGCGATCAATTGATCACTGTTAAACATGATTAGTAGTTGTAATTTTTATAAAGAAAGAAGGGATTCCTACCAACAAAAAGCGCAAAAAATGCGATAAGAATTAGTACAGAATGTACTTTAGTCTGGCTATACTGGGTCAATAACTACTCCAAATGTTAATGTCCATTGTCCATGTGCTCAAGGAGATGTACCCAAGCAAAAATGTACGCTACCTTCGCTGCGCAAAAAAGTCCATACACAATACCGTGTATGGACATTACACGGTATGGTCCATACCGTACCCTTTATGCACAAAGAGCACGATTCAGTGTAGACAAGTTTCTCCCCTTTCTCTTTTTTCTGATCTATTTCCTGAATAAATGGAAATTCAATCTAGGGATCTTGTCGATTAGCCAGGCTATAACAATTTATCATGGGATGGCTGATACAAATATTTCATTCTGTACTAGCTCAGAGAAACGATTTGAAAAAAGAGAAAGCGGAGAAAGTTGCACACACTTTTTGATGTGTTTTCTGTATACTCCCGCTCTTATTTCGCCCAGACCTTCTCGTGAGAAATGAATTCAAATGTAATTGTCAAATCCTAATCGTTATCATAACCGCTCCCGGGACAGGGTCTGGTGGGGGTGGGTAATAAAAGATATTTTAGAATTTCGTTTCATACCCTTCGACCATAAATGTTTCCCGTCAAAAAGGAAAATTAGTTTTGAAAATCGACAGGTAATTTTTCGGGAAGGGTAACTCTAACATAACTTATAGCGAGGTTGTGTCAGAATCGTTCAGCACTTCTTACCTCACTCTCACCTGCAGTGCCTCTGAAAAGATAAAAAAGAAAGCACATTAATATTTTATGAATGGTAATAGTATTGTTGTCATAATTTTACTAATTCGCATGTTCCCTGCTCGTCTGTCATTTACCGTGCAGTGGTGGAATGGATCGATTGTCATAACGTTGTTGATGGAGCAGTAGATCTAATCCTTCCTTTTCACTCAAGTCTGAGGAAATCTTATAATATGGGATTTGCAGTGGCGTTGGGAGTTCATAGGCAGGTGATTTCTCGCCCAGTACTTTTGGAAAATAACTACTGATGACAAGGAGGATGGGTAGTAGGATTTCCCAATGACAGAATGAAGTTTCCATGCCCCTTTTTCTAAAACAGTGCAAAACCCAAAAAGTAGACATTCAAATTATACAGACAGTGTAAGCGCGCTCTCAGAAAACTTTCCCTCACTTTCCATTTATTATCAGATAATCAACTGAGAGTGGTTTGCGTCTCATCTAATTCAATTTCTAAAACAAAAGAGAATGACAAAAGTGACATTTTCTGAGCGAGAGACAACTTTCTCCAGTATCCTAGTTTCCAGCTCCACCATCTTTACCAGAAGCGTCGCACTTCTTGTCTCAATTTCAAATATCAATCTTCCCCAAAATACGAACCTGCTACTTCTTCCGGTGAAAGTCAATCTGACTTAAGGATGACGCTGAGACTATGGCTTTCCAACGAGAAGAGTTGGTTTGGAGGAAGAAACAGTAATCGACATCACCACCATCGTCACATCCATTTCCTCTTCAGATTCCAATGGCCTGAATCAATCCCTCACGAAGTAATCCCAAGAAAGGAAATCCTGTGGAAAGACATATCAAACAAGGCACCCAGTTAATTTGAGCTCTGGAGGCTCAAGTGGTTAAAGTAAAATTTTCAAGCATTCCCTGACTTTCCTCAACTGAAGCTTATGGTTTTGTTTGCTTTCACCAAAGGGGGTCTCAAGCAACTTCGGAATCTGAGAAGCTGAGTAGAGAAATACAAAAGATGCGGAGATGAGGATTTGCTATGAAGGAAATAATGGCTATGTTCCTCTCTAGAGATCTTCAAAAGATTCTTTCGTCTGATGTCCCGTTTCCAGACTTTTTTTTTAGTCTTTACCCGGGTGGTCCCCAATGCAGAAATATTCAGGACTCGACCAAGTCACATGAGACTTTTTCTGAAGTTAGACAAGAGGAAACCTAACGAGGAATCAAAGGGAGGAAGAAAGCCAGCGGAGCGGAAGTTCCGCTTGCCCTAAATAACCATCTTTTCAAGCGTCTGTATGTCACTTTTAGTCGTGTTCAGTGCTCAAGAAGTTTGGAGTGTAAGGGTGACAAAGTTTGCAGTTTGTCAAAGCAAGCGGCATGCCAAGGGAGCCCAGCGTCGTACATGCAAAAGTGGGTTCCCGTGCACGTGTAGCTTCCGATTATTTGATATTGCTTCTTTTTCTACATCTCACAAACGCAAAGAGAGAAATTGTTGCCACTTTTATTTTGCTGTCCGGAATTTAAGGAAAAGTTGGACAAGGGCAAGGCTGTCAGTATTTTTTTTATTCTGGAAGGTTGGAATGAAGAATAAGTGGGCAACTGTACCACAGCCTACTAAAATGATGAATAAAGTTAATTGGAGAGGAATTTAAAAAAAATCCGGATTTTTTTAGTAGCGTGGTTTGGCCTGGAATAAGTGCGCCGTGCCAACTTTTTTTTTGTCTTAATGATGAGGTTTTTATATTGAGCCAGTGCTTGACATCTTCCTTAGTTTTTCAAGATTCCTAGAATCGTGGAATCGACCGAGACCGAGATGCGGATTCGAGACATTTAGAAAAAAAAGAACGAAAAGGAACTAGAATTGTGAAAGTATGGGTAAGAAAGGAATTGGAGGAGAAAATAAAATTGTCCATTTATCTTTCCCAGCAGCATTTCAGCGCAATAAGACAAAGCTTTCGTGTTTGAGCTTTCTTTGCCAAAAATGAACAGAAAATTCCCAAATTTCCAACTTACTGCATTCTGCAGCGTTCACATTCTCGCTTTAATCATAAATTTGTGTATGATGTAAATCATCAAAATACACGTTTCGTTACGAAAGCAAAAATCATCAAAAATATAGGAACTAGGTATCAAGAGAATATTACATTATACTAGTGTGGTAGACGATAAAATTTTCGCCCAACTAAACGAAGTGGAATAGAACAGAATAAAAAGAAATGAATAGACTTGGAGAACTATGAGCTTTCACCCCTTTCAGATGTGAAGAATTTTCACTGCGGTCAATTCAGATGCCCTAATTGCATCTTGGAAATATTCCAAGGTGCACAGTAAGTTTGAGAAGCGCACTTAAGTTTCAGCGTTCTTAATTGGAATCCAAGGACGAGGGAGTAATAAAACGTAGAATTGGAAAAACAGTTGTGTCCGCGCTAATTTTATTGGTGGAGCTATTACCCACTAGTCACCAACTATTTCTGAACTGGGCTCTCGGTGGGAAGGGTTAATGGAGAAAGGTGAGGTCGTCTCCCATTGGTCATTCAACTAATGAAAAATCGAATTTACTGCCAAAATAATAGGCTATTCACTTCACGTCTCCTTGTTCACAAAAAGTTGCCTAACAATCTCAGGCGAAAGTGAAAGTGAAGGAAGTGGTGAAAGTTGTCAAAGTGCGTTTTTGAATGATTAAGTAAAGTGTGTTGTGTGTCGTCAATGAAGAAGAAAATTCAAAGGATGAAATCGAGCGACTAGAAATTTCCATGCACGATTTCATCTATTACGCAAATTCATCATAAAAGCCACGGATTTCTTACTCGTTTTCACTTCCGTTTCCAGTTAACCAGAAAAAACAGTATCTTTGCTTTTACAATTGAATTCAGTTCACCAATAAAACGTCGCGGAAAATATGATCGAACGAAGTGGAATTTTCTCAATGATAAAATCGGGTTTAATATAAAAACCTACATTTTGCCACTGCTTTTAGTCGGAGTGCCGTGAACAGTTGCCAGCGAACACTTATCCGAATTTCATTCAGTGTGCACAACTTCCTGGCCACCCACGAATTACAAGGTTGAATTATAATTTTAATCAAGTTGCACAACGTCCTTTGTTCACCCATAATTTGTGCAGCATGGAAGGAATAGGCGTTAATAGAATGAGAATAGAGTTAACTGAATGCTACGCTAATTCATAGTCCATCTGTTGGGATGATTGTCGTTGTGTAGATTAGCCAATACCCAAATGTGTGGTTTAGACTCCATACAGTACATACTGTACTTTATTTATTTATTTTAGGAACACGTCCAGTGAGTGGGCCTTACGGTGGTATTTAATCCAGATTTTCTATTTAGGTAGGAATGCTGCAATGCTAAACACATTTCCTGAATTGCGCACATTGAAAACAATCTCGGTACGATGTGCAAATTTCACCTCCGACTATCCTAATCACCTTCCAATGGTATTACATTTTGTCATCGATGGATTGGACATCGTCCACGTGAACCCTCAACACTCCAAATTTACCCCACTCTAGAGAATGTGCACCGCACTCTGTTTAGGGTGAATGAGCCTCGTTAGTGCACATGCGATCTGTTGACGACAACATAAGCCCGATCAGGCGCGTCTTCGAACTCCCTTCATAACTATGATCAACCGTCATCTGAACCGATTTCAGTGGCCATTAGGCATTGCATACACAAGTTATTGTGTTCCGGACGGACGGATAGGCTGACAGATATGACGATCATATAAGCGCAAGCCTTCGCTCGGCCTACAGCTAAGCTGATCTCATGAATTTTATCCCTACACGCAAATTTTTTGTTTACCCGTCGTGCAGCAAGCATTGTTTTTCCTTTTAAAGAAAGAATGCTTTTAAATACAACTAGCATATGCAGGCGCTCTAATTCAGTTGAATTGCTACCTAGCAGAACCACGCAATCACCCAATAATAATACAGCATGTGGGAGTAAGCAGGGTCACCTAGTGTCAAATTTCGACTACGATGTCAACAGAAATTGTGTCCCACTGCAGAGGGTTGTGGACTCTATTTTGTCAAGCAGGAAAAATGTGCATGGAATTCGTTGTCAGAAATAAAATTGGTTACCTTGCATTGTAGTACGTGTTCGCCCCAACGCGACAATTTGACTTCGCAACTGAATTTAAAAAAGATGTATAAGACTGGATAGACTTATTATGTAATGCTTAACACACGTAAAGTTCGACGAGTTTCTGTTTTCTAAACGGGTTTGATTTAATGCACTATACCAAAAACTGACAACGCCACATAAGACACGCGGAATCAACCATATTCTGATCAGACAATACCAACAGAATTTTCGTCTGTGCGACAGGCAGAGCAGAGCACAATACCAATTATTAAGCAAGCCCAAACGACTAATATTCAACAAAATAAGAGCAACCTTAATTAATAGAGTAATAATTTTCGATTACTTGCAAAATGAGATCCGTATGTCAGTATCGTGGATTCAGTGTTTCTTATATAGTGTTGTCCGTTTTGATGGTGCATTAAATTTTTTCCTTTCTAAACTTCAGACTAAACTTCAGACAATTAAAACATTTTCATAAAACGCTGATGATTTCTAAAGCGCAGTTTTTGACAGCATTCGTCGTCACCAAACTTCGACTAAATTCCAAAACGAACGACCTTTAATGGAAAATCTTGGAGATTTTTGATTACATTGAGAAATGAGGTGCCAGTGAAAATGAGTTGAAAATGGAAAAAAAAATTTCCCAACCAGTCCCGAAAAGGAACTCGGTCAGTTTTAAAGGAAGAGGGGAAGTTGACGGAGTGTGGATTACATCCTCCTGTCACTCTTCGATCCTGGCTTGGTGAAAGCAGTGGGACACAAGTGAGGGTACACCAAAGGAGGCAACTGCGAGTTCTGTACACGTTTCCTTTTTGTGTGGTGGTGATGATTGATGGTTGATGTGGGACATAGGATGGAAATGTGTTTTGAGTTACTGGGAAATAAAGCATTGCATCAGATTATTCAGGCTTTTCGTTTCAAAGCTGTGGGACCTTTTCTTTAGGAGAAAATGTAGAGGACAAGGAAATCGATCGAAGTAAGGCAGAGGGTAGAGAAAAGCACCTCTCCGACCTGTCTAGTTCCTTGTCTCAGACAGTATGAGTCAGGTAGAAGAGGCTCTTCTAAATCGAAATAGGAGAAAATGGAGGTTTACAGTGCTCTTCTGATGCTTAAAAATAGACAGGACGAGAACATGAGGAAGAATGATGGGAAGATCAAATTCTGCAGGTGAACCAACAGCGGAGTGCTTCATCTAACCTGGATTTATTTCCCAAGTTTTCTTTTGTTTCCTCCAAGGTGGAATGAGGTGAAAGATAAAAAATAAAAGCGAAAGCACTAAAGACGAAGTAAAAGTAAAAAGTCAACTTGAGAGGAAAGAGGCAAAGGCAGTAAAATAACGAGAAAGCATTTAATATGTACAACCCGGTCAGAAAGAGAACAAACATTCAATGGAAAACATGAAATGCCACCGAAGAAGTTGAGTACAACAGTATTATGCAATTTCATATTCCTTGTCCTGCGATTATTGTCATGTACAGTTAACAATAACTTACTTTGAAATTAAT
>JABASL010001643.1:0-10409 GCA_019775825.1 Neanura muscorum
GAATAAATATTAATAGTTATAAGAGTTGTTTGAATTGTAATGCCTTTAGCAAACAAGCATATTCAACTGAAACTGGTGTGCGTAAAAATGACAGTTTGAAAATAAATTTCCATAGTACTAATGTCATAAACTTATAAAATGGAACTTGCGCGAGGACGAGCAAAATGAGACGAAGGAAAGAAATTTTGGCCGATCCTGGATCCGCCAGGGGTACCACCACGGGGCCGCCAAATCTCTGCCCGATAACTCAACTCTAGCCGAAAAAATGTGTTTGCATGTTGAATTGAAAGGACTCCATTTGACCTTTGTAGGGTTAAGGGTTAAATTGAGTTTTTAAGTCGCTCGCTCCCCCGTGACATTTGAAAGTGGTTGACTTAGTGCGTGAGATTGTGTGGGTAGGAATATGCAATACAAAAGTTGTCATTTGAAACGAGAATTTGACCTTTGAAGGGTCAAGTGTGAAACGACGTTTCTTAATCGCTCGCCCCCCCCCGTGACATTTAGGTTAAGAAGGGTCGAATTGGCTTGTCTTTTCATTTTGTTGTTTGCAGGCGTGGAACCGCTCCGCTCGCTCGCCAAGAATAGTGCGGAGTGGATTGTAACTCTGCTTTTAGTCTTCCCATTTTATTATTTTAGGCGTTGAACCGCATATATTTCATGCAGAGAAGTAGAAAAGATATTTGTTTGCTTTTTGAATTGAAAGGCCTCCATTTGACCTTTGAAGGGTCAAGGGTCAAACAGATTTTCTTAGTCGTTCCCCCGCGACATTTGAGATGTTTAGGTTTAGGGTGTGAGCATTTTTGGGTAGGAATAGCCTAATATAAAAGTTTTCGTTTGAAAAGATTTTTACATTATTTTTTGTAAGACGTTTGATAATATGTAAAACGTTATTTTGCTGTGTCGTCGTCCGTTTTGTTCCTTTGAACAGAAGTTAATAGTAGGGATGTTATATAGAGCTCTAAATACTCTATGTACCATAATAGTAAGGGCCGGGGAGAGAGGAGGAGGCCTGGAGCAACAGTAAAGTTAAAAGCCAGGCCACACTTATGAGGTTTCTCTGTCCCCACCACCACCACCACCACCACCACCAACCATCAAAAACCCTCGACTTGGCCTCCACTCTACGGCTCTTATAGTATGTAATTCTTGAGTTCTGAAGATTTGGTCCATGTATGCTCAGCTTTGGGAGGAGCTAAAACAAAAGATGTGAACACACCTTTGTCCGCAGATACAAGTACTACCACTGTTAATAACCAAGTGGCTCAAACCAAGCAAAATTCACGTTTCCCTTGATTTGTTACAAATTTTTCGTTCAGATTTGGTGATGCATCGATTAATAAAGCAACCGAATAACAGATTGAGTTCCACGCGTGCTCTTTAATGTGAATGTTTGGTGTCCGCCCACAGACTAGGAATAGGGCCAATGGCCTTGGATCAAATCAGAGTTCTATGACGGAAATAGGGAAGAAATATTGGGGGAAGCCGAAAGTTGAAGCTTTCTGTGATATTACCAAAAAGTTTCTTAGGGCTCGTCCATATATTATGTAATCAGTAGGGTGGGTGGGTCATAGTGGATTCGGATTACGGTTGATTACAGGATGGGTCGGTGGTTTTTGCGCACTGCTTACGTAATCATTTGCAAGGAAAATGAGCCGAAATAAAATAAAATAACCCGCTATTAATCGCCGGATAATCACAGTAAACAATTTCGGAAGTCGGAGTACAGGGTCCCACATCAGTCCGTTCTCCCCCTCTATCTCGGGAATCACCAGCATCAAAACAACCAGCAATACATCTTTTTATACGTACGCTCAACCTAGATTTTATCCTCAAATTTCAAAGCGATCATGCAGCGTGTTGTAAGTCACTAGTTTCAGAAAAAAAAAATAACGCAACTTAAATGGCCCTGTCATGCTTCCCCCCATGCGACAGCCTTTATTCGATCCAAATAACGATTCTCATCAGTGTCACAATACAGAAATGTCAGGATTTTAATTTCAGCTAAAAGAAAAAAAATGTAAAAATAAATGCGTTGCACAATTCGTCTCATTCATTTTTTTTATTACAAAAGTCCGAGAAAATCACATAAGGATGCACGATCGTTTCGAAATTTTGGGACAAACTCTAGATTGAGAGTACGCATAAAATGAGTATTGCTAATTGATTTGACGCTATTTGATTTTAGAGATAAAGGGGCTGAACGTTCTTATGTGGGAGACTGTACTCCATTCCGGAGGGTCCTAGTAGTACGGTTTTTAAATTTTGCAATGTGATGGACCATTTTCTAGTGGGTGACTACTCCATTCCGGAGGGTCCTAGTACGGTTTTTAAATTTTGCAATGTGATGGACCATTTTCTCCCAATTTTTCCACAATTTTTGTTCCTCAATTTCCAACATTTGTTTTCACAAAAAATAATAGTTGATTCTCTTGTATTTTTAAAACCGCCAGAAATAATCAATTTTATAGGGTTTGGTCGCTTGTAATTTTCAAAGTAAAATTAATTTTGAATCAGATTTCAATTAGGCTCAATTTTCCTAATTTTAGCCCCACATTTATTATTTTGTTGAATTAGGACAAAAAATGGCTTTGAAGCTGAAAGTCATTAATCTTGTGAAAATACAGCTTCTCCGGGATAGTCATTAAATTTTGGAGTATTCCTATCAGGATGAACTGACGTTGACGTCCAGTTGATGGATTGAGTGAGTGAGTGGGATGTCGAGTCATTCGACTCATTTACCTTCCACACCATCCCCCTGTGATTTCTTTCATTTACCCATCCTCCCATCATTTTACTCGTTTGCCCCCCCCCAATTCCCCCACAATTAATATTAATGCTCGGGTGGTCGATGACCTGGAATAAGGGAGAGTGTTGCAAGTTGACCTCCCTCCCTCCCTTCTATAGGTCCCTCGCAATCAGGACTAGGACTGGCCAGTTACGCCCCGTACGTTCGCTCCGCTCTGATGGAAAGTTACATCTACCATGCGAATGACGCAAAGGACAAAAGGAAAGCCGCAGGGCCTACGAGTACCAATCACGACTTCTAAAACGCACAAACTCCGTGGATAATTAATATTAAGTGTGGGGGGATGTGAGGGAGCAAATAAGTAAAATGATGATAATGATGAGTAATTGGTATACTCCGTGTTCCTACCCCAAGTCTCAAAAGTACACATTTGGTAACGTTAAGTTCAAAATACGTATTTCTCTCGCGGGTTTCATGTTAATTTATAGCTAATAAATACTGGTTCTGTGCCATTAAATTTTCAGAATTTGACCGAAAAATAAAAGAAACTTAGATTAGGACATGGCATATCGAGAGGATGGCCATTGTAACAATTACAAGGTAGTGTCTTGCCTGTCTGGCTCACGTCCGCTCAACTAGGCTACCATAAAATATTCCTTCTTTTACAAAGTTTTATTAGTTGTCGTCGTCATTTTCACTACCGGAAAATTTCTTCTAGCTCCTACAAGACCATTCCAGTCAAGTATTTGGGACAAACCGGTACTCATAAAATGGAAAATGAGGGTCAGAAAGACGTTTCGTGTTACTAAAATTTATTTCAAACGTACATGCTTTCGTATTGCAATCACCCACTTCCACGACGGTGCCGGTTGTGTTGACTGTATGAATAGAAGTCAAAACAACGTAACATTGGCAAACGCAATTCCTTAAAAAATTGGTTTGCTTCTGCTAATGCAATGCAATGGTGCAATCAATAATCTGCCTAAAATTTCTACCACACAAAAATTTACAGAATTTTATTTTAGCTGAATGCTGTGTCCTAGGAAAGATTTTAACAACAATCCAACCGTTCCTGATTATAGTCTTTAAATGGAAATTGTAGCTTTCGCTCTTGTCCTATAGGTCAGTGGCAACAAATTGTGCGGTTTGTTTTAAATTCCTGATACGTAACACTTAAGGTGGTGATCCAGTCCAGGTACGTGGATAGAAAATGCTGAGAATCGTTGTGGAGGGCTTTCTGCAGTGCGTTGAACAGGTGAATACATCTTCACTGGTGAAGAAAGTAAGAGTGTCACTCGCATCAATGCATGTCCACCCCAGATCCCAGAACCACGACTTCCGATCTCGTTCGTCACCCCGAGTCACCCACGGACCCCGTATTGGCAAAACCCGTTCAGGGTAAGGAAACTTGGAAACTCTTTTTGAAGAAGCCCACTTCTTGTAGTGGCCTTTGGCGGTGCAAGGAATCCGAGCGCCATGATGTAATAGCGGCAATGGACACCTGCCGACCTGGTATACATGAATCCGCCGGGCTTGAAAATTAGGAGCTAAGCCTTGGAATATAATTACGTATCGACCATATTGCGTAGTATTAACTTGTGGCAAAATGAATCAATTGTGTTTTATTTTTCGAATTTTTTGAAGGCAGACAGCAAGGATCAAATTCTTTCATGCAGTTTGCTTGTAGTTATTTATAGCTAAATTTACTGAAACAAGTTTCGAACAGTTTAGAAACCATTCTCACGCAAATATTCACCCAATTTTTCAAGGACGTTTGTAGCCTGCCCTGGTTGAAAGTTCTCATCGTAAACGCCAATGATAATGCCTAGAAAAATAGAATTTTTACAATACGAGCAAAGTTGTTTTAGTTAAATAAAATAACTCTAAGGTGCCTTACATGAGCCCGTTTTTGCCGTAACCATTCCACAATTACCGTGTTTTCCATAAATCGAATTGGTATCTGCCTTTATTGCTGCATAGGTAACCGACCCAATTGTGATTCCAGTTGCAAAAGCGTTACTGGGATTGTTGAACAGATCTGCTAAAGCACTTCCTTCTCCAGAATCCAACTTATTTTCAAATGTTGAAAAATTCCATTAGTTTATACGCCAAACTCAAAATCAAAATACATTTTGCGATAAAGAGAAACGTAATTAGCACAAAGTTTCACATGAAGTATGCCTTGGTTTCCCGGCACATTGCCGGGAAATCACGACACGTATTAACGCCTATATGAAAACTCCGTGAATGTGACGTCAGACTTTGTTACCGAAAGGTTATTAGAAGCCCATGTATTCCCATCAAATCCAATGATTGCGGCCTGAGTAAGTCCCTCTGCGATAAGTTGGTTATCGATATATGTCTGCCAACTCTGAAAATTTGGGTGACAAATAAAATATTGTACAAGCAGGGGACAAAACATTTGCTCAAAAAGGTTGAAATTTTTTGTAAATGAACACGCATCAACAGCATATTTAGAATTGAGAACTTCTGTGGCAAAAACTATGTAATATGAATTTTATTACTGCTTTATGTTAAAAGAAAGTAACAAATCAATTCTTCAAATAAGTTTTACCATTTTCGATTATGTCACACAAAATTCTCTGAACAGAGATATGAGGTGTTGCTCCTTGAATGCCTTTCAGCAAACTAATTTTGCCCCTTGTTCATCATTGGTTTGGAACGATTAGGTTTTAGAGTTGAGAAACAGGTTTTGTGACTTTTTTGTGACAAGAAATTTTCGTTCAGAACATGCATAGAAATGCTGATTTTACGTACCAATATTTTATGGAAAATTACTGCATTTAAGACGTTATTTTTTCTGGCATAGGAAGAAATTAATACAAGAAGTACCCTAACAAGAAGTGAGGAATTCTGAAAGTTAGTGAGAAAACAAGTATCGACTATTTTAATCTGTCTAACTTACAATGCAACATACCCAAAAGACAGTCACGGATATTTGCCATTTTTTCAGTATGCTGTACAGTGCACAGTGATTATATTTAACAACTTTTGTAATAAAATTATCTGCTGAATTTTATAAATGTACTTTGCACAAATTTTCTAAGAGAGATGAGAAGTCGGGCATGGGGTTATGTTTAGGTTTGAGTTTAGGTGTAGGGTTAGCTTTGCGATAGCTCTTCTTACAAGAAGCGACATTGAAAGAAAACACAATTTTTTCCTCAACACGCAAAACTCCATGCTCAACTTCTCAACCCAACATCTTGCAAAATTCATGTAAAATACATTTAGAAAATTCTGCAGGTAATTTTATTACAAAAGTTCTTAAATATTATCTCTGTACAACATACCGAAAAATGATAAAAATCTGCGCCTGTGTTTTGAGTATGTTCCATTGCTAGGGTTCGCTCATTGGTTTTATGGTAATTTTTTGTATAGTAATTAGGATACATACCTAATGCGCGAAAAAAATTACTGAACATTAATCATTTGAAAAAAAACTGAACATATTTTGTGGTTAAAATTTCCTACCAGCTTTATAAATATGAGCATTGAAATGCGACTTCTTTATTTCTGTACACAAACATTTGCACTCAATATTTTTGTCAAAAAGTTTTTCGAGGAGCCTCACAAAAACGCATAATAGTTCCTGGAAATTGTTTCTAAAGCCTCGAGGACTCGAATGATAGTATTGCGTTTCCGGAAATTGGTCTACCCAGATGCATAAAAATACCAGCCACAGCTTCTAGTTTCTAAACAAAGGGTCAGAATTCATATTGACCTCTGACCCTTTGTTTAGAAACTTGAAGCTGTGGCTGGTATTTGTATGCTATAGGTTAATTTTTGGGAGTAGTAAGCAATTTTTATTAAGTCCTAAAATTTTTTGCAATGCTGAACAGTGATTTTTTTAGCAAATTTTAGCATATTTAACAAATTTAACCCCTAAGTGTGATGAAATATATTGAAAGTTGTGTGAAGTAAACTACGCAGCTATGATTGTCTCATCTCTGCATATTGAAATAAGGCCATTTTTGCAATTCACTAACTTAACCTAAATTACCATAATAAATCTAACTCGAAATACCCCTAAATAACCTAATTAACCGTAATAAATAAAGCCTAAGAAATACAAATAACTTTAACAAAACACCCTAAACTTCACAAATCGAAATAACCCTAAATAGCCCAAATAACCCTACTAAAGAGAAACCTAATAAATACAAATAACCCAAACAAACCTGAACCTAATAAATCGAATTAACCCTAAATAACCTGAATAATGATCCCAATGAACCTAATCCTAATAAATAACAATAACACTAAAACAACCTGATTTACCACCCTATACCTAAACAACCCCAATAAACCTTCCGTAATAGACCTAAATAACCTTAACAAACCTAAATAACCCAGATAAACCTAAAAAATCCTAATGAACCTAGATAACCCTAATGGAATACGCCTAACTAACTATAATGAATCCAAATAAATACTCAGAATAAGCCTAAGAAATGAGGTAAAATAATGATTTCCCACAAATTTTACAAAAAGTTTTAGGTTACGGTCACTGTAACCTAAAACATTTTTGAAACATGAGCGTTGTTTCAATTTTGTCTGTTTCTGAGCGTTTTCCTTACCCTTTGTTGGTTTTCGAGGTTTAGCCTTTATTTTTTTAATGTGAGGGTTTTCATTCTCTGGGAGGGTACAAATGTTAACCCCGTGCCTTACTCCAGGCAGGAATTTAATAACTCAAGTTAGTCATAACTTTTAGGCGTATCAAAAAATAAAATTAATGCATTTGTTTTTTAAATTTTTAAATTCTTTCGGGGAGGGATGAAGCCCCTATAGCCCAATGCTAGATACGCGGCTGATTTCAAGGTTAATCCTAATGAGAGTTTGAAAAATTAAAAATCAAGAAGGATATGGAGAGGGAGAGGGGATATGTCTGTACAAGTAGGCTCTGTTTTTTAGGTGTGTTGCTTGAGTCTGGACACGGAGCACTTTTTGCTAGAGTTTTTTAGTTGAGAGGCTGTTTGCTTTACTATATCCAGCCGGATTTCTTTAAGAATGACATCATCATGCTCTTCTCATCTTTAAAGGATGTAAAAAAAAGGAAGGACAAAAGTAAGACAAATGAAAGTATGACTCGCCTTGGTCAGATTGATTAAGTGAACATTCATTGGGTACCCATTTTGATGGATTTGGAACAGAATTTTTTCCTAACCTGATGCATTACACGCGTTTAAGAAATGGCTCCCGTTCTATCGCTATTATTGGCATACATAACTTTCACTTCAACTACTGTTACTGATGATCTGAGTGGCTTAACGTGGGAGAAATCACAAAAGTCTGGCTTCAACAGTTGCTGGATTTTCCGATTGTTTTGTGTCACTCATTCTACCAAAAACTTACGCCGTCAATGGTGCTCTATCCACGCCCATCTTCATACTTGATCATCCAGGCGCCGTCATTACACGTCGAAATTTGCGGTACGCGCCAGTCGCAACCACGCAAACAGCTGCTACGCCTGGTTTGTTATGTTTCCCAAAAGGCATTCGGGTACAATTTACGACTACCGCACCGTTGACTACACCATTGCCTTTCATGTAATAGTAACCACCTACACCATCTACTTGAACAGAGTTACTGCTTCTGTAAACTATGGTAGAAAATATACGTCCTCTGACACGGACATACATTACGATGTGAAGCATAACCTCAATATGTTTCAAATCACGCATTACTTACATCCTGTTCAAAACGATCCAGACAACTACAAAATATGTGAAACGACAGTAATGATTGACCCATGTGTTGAGACATGCGAATTTATGTTTGCGTTAACAAGAGAAAAATTTAAATACGAATACGCCCGAGTGGATCAGACTGCACTTGTACAGAGAATTGCAAATTTTCATCATGAAATTGGCATGGGGAAAAATTATTTCTTTTTCCAGCAGGATACAAGGGACAAAAATTTCTTGGGAACCAGATCGGCACACTATATTTTAAATGAGAGCCTTCAATTTCACCCCTTTGTTCGTAATCCGAACATAACCGAACTTGTGGATGCACTCAAACTCCTATACTACGAGGTCGTAGATTTCGTGGTAAACGAGCCGATGCGACAAAAAGATGTCAAGTATAGGAGTATTCTAAGCCTTAGATATGAGCGCATCTCTCCAGGTGTTCCTTATTTTTATGTCTTTATTCCCTTACAGTCAGTTAAGCAATTCGGCTTTACAATAACAGAGGGCGTGGGGCAAATGCTGGACTTTGAACTTTACCTTCGTGCCTATGACACAATTTCATACATTTTCATCATGCTTTTTACGTTCATTTTGATTCCTGTGGTTACTTTTATCTTAGTGGGAGCCTACAACAAGAGTATTGCCACCAGCGACATCTTTTTGAAGCTTGTTACACAGTCGTACGCCACCTTGTTGGAAAGTGGTCCGGAAACGCCACCTATCCTTGCCAAATTGTCGCTCGGGTTTAAGTACAGAGTTCTATTGTGCCTGTGGCTAATGATGGCCATTATTTTGACAAATGGATACAAGGGGCTTGTAGTTACGGACTTGACGGCTCCGCAACCCCTTTCTAGCGTATATGTCAAATTCAACGAACTCAAGAACTTTATTTTTATCACATCGACTGATGGGTTTCAAAAATTGGAAAATCTACAAAAATTTTATCAATTTATCAAAATTCAAAAGGACCCCTCAAACACTTGCAGTTGCATCAATAAAACAACATTTACGATCCACATGGAGGACATACCCTGCGTTCAAGTGAATCAATACTCTGATCTCTGCAGTGAGCTTATGCCGGGTGGCGATTATTTAACTATTTGCAGAACTTTGGCGCCAACGAGCGACACAAGTCTGGTACTCAGCGTTATGCAACTTCTTGCAAAAAATATTCCTGAACTACCGCGGCATTTGTATGCATACAAATGGGAAAATAACTGCGGGGAGGAGCATCTTCATGGACTACCGCGTGAATTTTTTATGCTAACTAGATACTTTTATTTTCGAATGTCAAAGGATGAAGCCTATCAACTCAAATTGGAAAATAATTTTAAGCTTGGAAAAATTTTGACGAAGAGCGTCATTTTCGAATCAAAGGAATTTCTCCGATCATTCGATGCCTTTATCCAGTCTAGGAAGATTTTGGAACCAAAGCGTAGGGTTAACTTTTTACAGAGCAAAGATACAGCGTTTGAGGAAAAAGTTAATATTTTGCTGACATTAAAGAAGTATAGTAGAGAAATTTATACTCGTGCGCAGCTTTTGATGGCCACAGGAATTTACCACATCTGGGAAAAATGGATGAGAATTTTACACCCGTTGACGCACGACAAAGCACTCGACAGGTTATCAAAATTTAATATGAGGCACTCAATGGAAGTTGAGGCATTACACCTACATGGGAATATTGTATCGGGCTTTATAATTTACGGGTGTTGCCTACCGTTTCTATTTATGGTATTTATCCTGGAAAATCGCCGCCAGATTCAAAATGGTACCACAATAATATATGAAAGAATTACTCAATACTCGTCCAAAACTTTGGTAAACACCAAGTTTCCAACACAACAGGAGGCACCGAAACAGGTTGCCATGGCAGCCGAAAAATTTATACTGAAGAGGTGACGAAATATAACTGAACCTTGAGTCGGAGTTCAAGCCCGCGTTAGATT
>JABASL010001644.1:0-10396 GCA_019775825.1 Neanura muscorum
TCTGTGGTCGCGTGTCTTTCAGATCCGACCAGGGGTTTGAAAAAGTAGGAAATTACACCCTAACCCTATAATTCGAAGAGAAGCCCATGTACCATCGTGTTCTGATTGGTATTTGTGGTCGAACTTCTTACATCTAAACAGGGACAAAATTAGGTTCAGTTTCCTTATCCACACGACACGTAGCTGCAGCCCTAACCTAAAGGACACCTAAACCTAAATTAAACTTAAGGCAGTTATTTAATCATGTTCAGCTTGTAATCTTAAGAAGAGAGTTTAGTTTTAGGTTTAGCTTTTAAAATAGTAAAGATAAAAATAGTAGCTTAGGGTAATTAATTGGAAAACCAAAAATATAATGCCTAAATTTGTCCAATCCATTGCTCAGCAAAAACAGGTTTATTTCATCGAAATTTTTTGGATGTTAACGTGCCAGGGTCGTTTTTTTTGTGTGTAGAAATTATTAGAAAAATCTTAGGTCACCCGTGAGGGATTTGGTTGGTCGTAGAGTTGAATTAGAAAAGAGAAAGAGGAAAGTGTGGAGTGTATTTGTACATGACATGAAGGGCGGTTATGGCCGTACAACAAGTCCATAAAACGTCCAGGAAATTCTGAAGGTGGCAAATGGCACTCAACCTTCCTCATGTCTGCTTCAACGACTCCATTACTACCCCAAAAGGACCGGCTAAATTAGAACACGTTTTCATTTTCTAAGAGAGAATTAAATGCTAGGCCTAGGCGTAAGTTCCTTTCTAGGGTTTAGTTGTTCATCATTAAAAGGTCGAAAAAATACTGCCAGGGTGGTTCATAAACTACCACATTTTGTGTTTTTCGATGTAAAATATTATTAAATACAGTTTGAAAAATTGAAGCTAAAGATTTATCGTTCCATCTATCAAATTTAAGAACAACTCGCTCGTCAATTCTTGGCTTAGAACAATAAAGTATGAAAGGTCAGTTTGCAGTTCAAAATAAAATTCCGACAAAAGTTATCAGGCATCAAAAGAAACGGGTTTCTCCGCTAATCACCCATGACCCTGTTTTCCAATGTAAAATATTTATAAATACACTTTGAAAAATTGAAGCTAAAGATTTATCGTTCCATCTATCAAATTTAGGAACAACTCGCTCGTCAATTTTTGGCTTAGAACAATAAAGTATGAAAGGTCAGTTTGCAGTTCAAAATAAAATTTCGACAAAAGTTATTAGGCATCAAAAGAAACGGGTTTCTCCGCTAATCTTGACCTTCGCCTATGACCCTGTTTTCCTGACCGAAGAAAAAAAAACTCAAAACATGTACGATTAAGTTGGAATGTGAGTGGTAATGAAATCGAAAATGTTTTCGAATTCCAACGTAAATTTTCAAGCCGTTCTTGGTCAATTTAAATTGGATTTGGGCGTTCATTCAACAAACAATTTTGTGATGAAGAATGAAGAAATCCTTGATTGTAGACAGACATTGAATTTGTAAGAGGTAAACCAACATTTGATTTTGGTCGAGTTTTTTGTAGGGAAAAATCCTCTTCAATTGAACAAGATAGGAAGAGGTAGAGTGGAAGGGATAAATTTGAATTACATTTCTTGTAGAATCTTGCATACTATTTTGAATGGACGGAATTTCCTTTGGGACCTGCTCGACGAAAGGAAGGAAGGAAGTGTCAGAGGTCATCTGCCCATTCAGTCGTGCCTAGTCCCTTCCTGGTCACTATTCCGAAACTGACCGGGACAAAATCCTTTTTGAATGCAAATGCACCGCCTTCAATTCCCAGATGCTATTTACATTCGCCCGTTCGTGGAGAAAGTTTCTTTTCTACCAAAGGGGTTGATTTTCAGTAGAAATTGTGTAAAACTTTCTTGTTGACCAAAGCCAAAAAAGTATGTGGTCGGGGAGCATTGAAGCTATTTATGACCATACAAAATCCACCCATATTATTCTCACTCCCATAAATTTTGTCATTCGACTCCGATTCGACTAACCTAAATCAACGGTCATTCAAAAGTGAATTGTTACTCTTACTACAAGTCAATTATGATGTTTATGGAATTCTAAAAAGCCTCTCCACTTATAGATTATTTCTTGGAAGTCGTTAATTGAACCCAACATAACTTATGCCGAAGAAAATATGTTTCATGCCAAGGAAATCCCCTTAATACTCGTCTGTCGTTTTGGACGTGTGTGACACTTCTAAGACTTATATTACATTAGTAGAAGTCACGGAGTCAAGGAGTCATTTAAAGAGGAGAAAGATAGTCGACTGGCGAGAACAGAGACTTCTTAAAGAAGCTCTTCAAGCCTAAAAGCGCCATTCCAGGGCAAAGAGTGGATCCGTGTCGATGAGTCGGATATGAAGCAGAAATTCCCAAAGGAACTACACTTATTCCTTTCTCGTACTTTCTCCTGAGGAATTACTCTCAACCATGTATTTGACATTCGAGCATTACATCCCACGATTAAGATGAGATTTTAAGGATTTAAGTTGATTAGATGAATGGTTGTTTCGGTTTTTCAATATTTGGCCAGTTATCCGGGAAAATCTGGTCGTAAAAAAACCAGGGTAGGTAATTCTTTCATAATGGAATTGGACCAGCATTTTAGTCAGTTTCCTTCCATTGTAATTAATTACATAATTTTAAACATACATAACGTTTAAAGCGATAACAGCGCTAATTACTAATAACTTTATTTAGGCGGAAAGCTTTTCTCACACGCTAGCGTTTTTCCTCTACTAAAAATATTTGCCCCTCGTCGTCGAACTTTGAAAATCCCAATTATGTAATTAATGAAAAAGGAAGTGCGCGGAGTGTTGGAATGAACTCTTTGAAAATTTAGTTTCCTTTCAGTTTAGTAGGGTTCCACCCAGGCTTTCACTATTTCTTGTCTTATTTGGAACAAGAAAAGAAAGTAAAAAGAGAAAGTTCTTGTTCCGTGTCCAAGTCAGGACAAGACCAACTTTCCAACTGCAGTAAATCCAACAACATGCTGCGCCCAACCAAAAACTTTCTTCTCTAAAAACAGGCGACATCGTCCAAAACTTTTGTTTCTCCTCCTTCCGCCTTCTTTTGTTGTCTTACCAAAGTCTCAGCCAACTTTACGTGCTGCAGTGCTTTTCCTCATCCACAGTTCTTAGGATTATTTTTCATTCTATGAACATTCCAGTAAAGGTCAAAGGTGAGTTTCTCATTAAATCGAATAGCTCTAAAAACCAGGATTCTTTCACTCCTGCAAATGCAAAACAAACAGTCCACGTTTGAACCGCCACAATGCCCATTTTCTTATGATGAAAAAAATCTATAAAATGCACCTTTTTAGGTACATAAATATTTTTAGGTAGGTTTTTTCAGGTTTTCCGAAATATTTGGGGTCATTTCGTCGAGTGCTGTAACAAAAGTTTTTCTCCTGAGTTGGATCTGTCTGTGCTCTAGGTATTTTTGTTAATGGAAGCGATGGGCCGAGGGTTGATACGTAAGGGAGTAGGGGGATTCTGCTAATGACACACAATGGAATCAACGGAATGAAAAGACGAAGAGAGAAAGTGAGCAAGAATTTGTGCCCTTTGAAAGAGGGGAAGTGGACAATAGGGTTGAAAAAAGAAGGAAAGAATGCTTGTGTCCATTTGTCCAGGCTTGTATAATATTGTTTGTATGACATGAACATGCTCAAGCCCCTTTCTAACAAGAATCCACCACTATTGAGCACTTCCATGTACCCATAAACTTTTACTTGATCCTATAAACTCTCTTTAAAAGGAAAAGTTAAAAGTCAGGATTTGATCCAGCCTAAATTCCTTTTTAAATTGAATGATTTTCACTCTGTCCAAGGACAAACTCTGGAAGGAGTTGAGCTAAACTTGTGGAATCGTTGAAGGTACAAGGTGATCTTTGGCTCCTTGTTCTTGTCACGACAGAATAAATGTCCCTTGACTTTCTCCTTCTCATAATGTTCTCTCGTGAGAATTCACTCCAAATCTCCCAACACGTTAACTTTCTCTTTCACACAAAAAGTCAACTCTCATTTTTTAAGGAAAGAAGCCTTTTCAAAAGTTACCTTATTTCCCAACTGGCTTCACTTACAAAAGTTCTGGGATCAGGGACAGACTTTGGTAATATTTATGATTTTCTATTTCCACCAGAGTCACTCCTACGTGGAAAAGGGTCCATAAAAATAATAATTTCGAGTGAGCTAAACACGCGATACGGAAACTCTATTTTGTGTTTCACATTTGAAATTATGTCTTTTCAATTGACTTATTTATGATTTGTCATAATTTTACTTTCCTCCAAGCGTCCCCTTCCCTCAATTAACGTCACTTTTCTCAAGTTCTAATGTCACACGACGGGAGATGTTGGGCGACCCTATAATTCAGTGTTCCTTGGCTCTATCGCCCACATATCCTAAAACCAAAACTAACCGAAACTATCCTTTCTCTTGAAGCTTTACCACTTTTGGATTTAGCTTCGAAATTCTTTGGCATTTTTTGAAGGTGTATGGAATTGTGAAACTGCACCGTAAAACCTTGTATGTTAGGTTTTTAGCTTTATTTTAAGTTTGAACCCCGATTTGAATTTGAACCCCATTAACCCACGTTAAACTTGTACTCATTTTATGCAAGAAAAGGGGGAGCATTTTTGATATA
The DNA here is from genome assembly GCA_019775825.1 of Neanura muscorum. NCBI lineage: Eukaryota > Metazoa > Arthropoda > Collembola > Poduromorpha > Neanuridae > Neanura > Neanura muscorum. Next base: position 4,629 of record JABASL010001644.1, read on the forward strand.
ATTTTCCAGGAGAGAAAGCAAGGTGAGAAGTGGCTCATAGAAATCGTGTTCACTTGACTCGGACTAAACTTGAAAGAGGATCCGGGAGCTTTTTCAGCGTGGGATCTGCATCCAAGCATGAACACTCCTACAACATTTCCTTCACTTTCTCCCCATTTGATCACATATGCATGAAGGGATGAAGATGGAGATGATTCCTCCTGGCTTATGCAAAGTTACACCAAATGATTAATACCCTTCACCCTCTACATCCCAAGATTTGAGTATGGAAACTGATTTTGATCGTTTAGGAATGACAATACGCTTAGATCCAAAAGTGAAAGTTGGAGAATTTTTTTCGTGAAGGGTGCCGTAATAATCATCTCATTTTAAAACTTATGCGTCACACGTACTTAGTGTAAAAGTAGTTTTTTCCTGCCGTTTCTCCTCGTTAACTTTAAAAAGGTGTCGTTACTATGTTTACACACGTACTTAGTATCACTGCTAAAGAATTTTTGATATTTTTCTACTTTGAACAACTTTTGAGAAAACTAATGGCACAGAGGCCCATCGAATCCCATACTTTGAATTCAAACCAAAAAAAATACGTTTCAAGTTCATATGTATCGTTAGAAAAGTTGTATTCCGTAAAGTCTACATTTGATTGTCAAGTAACTAGTTTTTAAAAAAACTCCATTTTTCACGCGGAAAATTCTGAGAAGTGAGTAAAAAAAATTTTAGGGGAGTAATTTAAAAATTAAAAGTAATTTTTAAAAGCAATTTTTAAACAAGTTTTCATCCTCTGAGGCATAGAAAAGTAATTAAGATAATTCCCCTGTGCACCACCTTTGCATGAAGTTGTTGCAATGGTGGTGGTAAGTTCAAGGAAAATTTTCTCGAGAAAAGCGACTAGTGAAAGGTAGGGGAAACCATAAAAGCTTCATGATTCTACTTTCCCTCTCTTAGTATTCAAAACCCCGTCCATTTGGAACATTGTGGGTTGACAATTTGAACATTGAATAAAAATGTTCAAATAGCCTTATATCCAAATGCAGCATTTGGATTTTTTGAATTCTAGAAAACGGCGGCAGGAGGATGGAATTTCCCTATATTTCCTTTTTAGATAAAGCTTCTTATTCAGTGCAGGTCTTTCCTTTCACACTCTCTTTCACTCACCTTTTGCATAATTTTGAATTTCAACTGGAGAAAAGGACTTGAGAGTGAAAACCGCCAAAAGACCACCCTCACACTTCCAAAAAATATTTCGGGCTCCCTTTTTTTTTATTCTATTAGGAAAACGCATACGAATGGGTAGAATGCGTTCAACGATATTACATAAGAAACGTCATTCTTATCCTTACTTATTTTTCTTGAACCCCGAAAATGGGAATGGGGAGGTTTAGGTGAACTTTCCGTATTTTAGGGCGCATTTAAAACTGAAATTTGAAATTTTACTAGAAATTGATCCTAGTTTAGGTTGGACTAGTTGTTCCGGTTTAAATACCGAAAATAGTGAATTTACAAAACCGGAAGTGAAAGTTAGCGAAAAAATATTTTTTCCACGAAGCAGAAAATTTATTTTCCATTAGGTTACTTGGGGTCATGAGGTCAAACTGGGTTGAATGGTCTGTTATTTGTTCATTTACTTTTACGAATTTGTACAAAGTTTCAACATCACATGAAAACGGTTGCGACATGTCATATGTAGTAAGTTTAGAATCCAAAATTCACGTTTAGAGATCCTGTGGATCTATAGAGGGTTCTGATTTCAGTGCCTCACTTTTTCGAACACTTGTACGTAGAGATTAGACTGGTTTTAGCTTTGTCATGGACATAGATACGGGGAAATAGTGTAATAAATTTAGGATTACTATGGAGGAAACAAGGTTTGGGAATATTTTACAACCCAGAAGTTTCGCAGACTCTTACTCTACTTTGTGTAGATCGAATGATCAAAAAGACGCAGAAATCTAAAAACTTTGCTCAACGGCAGGCGAACAACGCTTCCCTGTTGACGACATAAACCGCACGACAAAAAGTTTTTGAAGAACGAGACGTCTACAAGGACATGAGAGCCTTGCGCCCCCTGGTATAGTCGCCAGAGAAAGTTTTAGGAACAGTTAGAAAATGCCTCAAAGTCATGTCGTGAATCTTGAATACAATTTCAGAGAAAGCTTCAAAGTTTTTAGAAAAGTTTAGAAGCAGTGCAGGAACTTTCTTCCTCTGCTTTTACGGTTTCTTACAGTTTTGGGCTTCGAGTCAAGGCACAAAGAGTTAAGGATGTAGTGTGTTCAATAAATCGAGTCACCTTGCAAGAATCAAACGCCTTTTTTTCTTTGAGCTCGAACGAACCTTGCTTTGGGATTTGGATGTAAATGCCCAACTTTCACTAGCTTCAAGTAACCTAGCTCCGGCTTTGAAAAATCCAATCACCAATCATTACGCTCCGTCAAGAATTTATGTTTTGTAAAACGAATAAAACTATTTTCCAAGTTTTGTATTTCAGAATCTGAGGGAGCATGGCCTATTTCTTTCAAAAATAAAAATTACTCTGGAAACTTGGCCTTGAGGATTGCCGTGCAGGGGAATTCGGAGGAGGACAAAAAGGGGCCTGATCCTTATTCACCCAGGGCTCATGCATAAAACTATTCAACCCTTTTAGAACTGAAGGTTTGTTAAATTAAAAATTGTCATGATTCCCGCTATCCCCTGAATTTGATGAAGTTTTAAAATTTGGTATTCTTTTTTCCCAGTTTTTCTTCCTGTTCAAAAGGATATTTCATGTTCGACTGTTGCGATTGTAGGGAGGAGTTTTGAAGAATCTTGTTTGATGAAATTGAGCGAATGTAAATATAAATGTAACAGCTTTCTTTGGATTGGATGGAGCGCACAGGGCAAGATACAGAATCGGATATAGGATGAATTTTCAATAAAAAAGAAAAGTCACCTTAAGAGACTCTTCCTGACTTACCATCAGTCTAATGAAAATTCACCCAAAAAGAAAGTGGAGCCAATAACCCTACCCTCTCCACTTTCTCTGAGTTTTGAAAGGAAGGAATGGAGATGAGCGACAGCTGCTGCACATTTACAAAAGAAAATATGAAAAGGACATTAAAATGGAAAATTTTATGAAATGAAATAAATTAATTTGAATTCTCCTTCTTTCCCCTGCGCCGCCCCTCACTTAGAACTTCGACCGGGACAGAGACGCTTTCTCTTTTTACTTTCTCCAACCGGATGGCCGTAAGATCGTCCAGGACGAAAGTACTGAAATTTTTTCTAAGCACTAAATGGAGTTGGAAACTACTTTCAGTAAAGGTTTTATTCATGTTCTCCAAATTTTGGTCATCTTTAACCCATTTTAAATTGATTTAAACGTTTTAAACATTTAAACACTTTTGTTTAATTCAATTTTCTGTAACCAGATCGTTCAAAGAATCATGTGAACTTGTAGAATCAGGTTCATGAGCTGTTGTTTGATGCCGTTTTGCCGCTTCCTGTTGCTGAAGTCATTAGTGATAGAAAGTGCCAGTAAAAGTAAATTATGGACTTCGTTAAATCTTTACGCCTCTTTCTATTAACACTCTTCAAAGTGTGAGATTTTCAACGAGAAACAATAAAAGAGAAGCTCTGAATTTTATGAGGCTACAAGTCTAGATCCCGTTCCTGATATTGGCATGAGCCACTTTGTCATTTGGGAATTCAAGGCGACTAGTCGCCATGGTTCGACTTTCTCCTCCCAATGTCATCATCATCACCATCTCAGCAAATGAGCTAGAAAATTTTTAGTATGCGACCAAATGTTTTCCGTTCCTTCTTTTCTTCCTCTCGAGAACAGAACTCAAATGACTTGATTTGTTTCCTCGAAGCCAATTGCTATGAGATGAATCTCAATTTAGTCGAGTTGGAAAGAGAAACAAAAGGGTACAATTCCATTACTTTCACTTTTTTCTCCTCAATATCGCAACAGCAATGCTGAAAAAATGAAACCGTTTGTCCTTAAGTTTACTTCGTAGGGTAGTTGAACTTTTTTGGGTGAAAATAACAGAAAGTGAATCCCAGAGGGTGTCTGGGATATTTGGCAACGCGATCCGCTTGTTGCCTAGGTTTTGAATTCTGAGTCCCTGTCATGAATTGTTTGTGTCTTGGAGAAAGAGACGTATTTCCCACGTCCATATGCCTACTCCAACCGCTTGTGTCAAGTGTCAAATCAATTTCGCATTTATAAGACTTCTTCCTCTTATATTGTTTCTATTTCCAGGGATATGCAAAATAGAAGGAAATGATAATATTCACAATTTCCATCCCATTGGAATTAGATTTGGCAAGCTAATTGCACGCCGCCTATTTTTTGAAATTGGGCGACGTAATCTCGATTCGGCAATTTAATTTTAATTTCAATCTTAAACTTTGAAAGTGGCCTGTTGTAACGCTACTTTATATGAACTGACAAATTATTTATAAGTCGGGAACCGCGCACACAATTTTGCCATGGTCAGTGCCATGGTCAGACACAAATGAGCTGCAATGGCTAAGGGTTGGTTAGGGTTAGCTTATTCGCCTGGCAGGTGGAGTTCGTATTTTTCTTGGGTTCAAATTTAGCATATTTTAGACTTTTTTGTATCATGGGCGTGATTGCGCTCTTTGGTTACTCACGTTTACGATGCTTTATTAATTATTAGTTACTTCATGCATACAGCATTGGGAATAAGGTTAAAATTTTGGTTTAACTTAAACCAGTAATTCGTGCATTGGTTCCGAATTCAGACTACGTTTTGTTGTGCTTAAAAATTTATATAATATATTTATATATTCATAAAATATCCAAAATATGGTCGTTTTTTTAAAGAGGGTTTATGCTTAAAAAGTGAAAACTGTAAAATAAATAGATACACACCGATTATTTGACTAATTAATGCTGTTGTTTAAGAAATTAGTCATAATGTGTCAAAATCGAGGCTCATTCAACGATTTGCTTTCCCTAGAAAGGCCCCAGGGTGAAATTTGACACCTCCCTTACTGAACCCTTTCTTCACTACAAAACTAGAAATGAAGCTTACCTTAATTTTTCATTTTCCTCTCAGGACGTTGCTTTTTTCTTATGTAACAATTACATGGAACTCTGGATTACAATTTATCACGAGCTTGGAAACAGGAATTAAGAACGGTCGTTGTGTGATTATTTCCCGTGCCTTAGAGTTCAATTTAACAAGCACCAAATGAATTAATTATGATGAATTAAATTAGTTTAAAATTTGATTGTATTTTGCAATTATTGCACTGAGACTGAAAAGAGGGTTGTTAACTTTCCCCAGAGTGGGAGAATGTACTTGAGTCAGAAATAGAAGGCCGAGAAAGAGGGTGAGTTTTAGTTTGGAAGAGAGAAAACGAAGCTTTTACTTTCGGAATCACGTCCAGACGAAGAATAAGAGGCAGAGAAGGGAAAGTAACTCAAGTTGGCCCAGAAGGAGAAAGTGAGGGGGGAGAAGCACAGAGAAAGCACAGCTCAAACAACCAGGGAAATGCGTAGGGATTTCCTTCAGTCGCCGCAGCATCATGCTATTCCAAGATTCAAACATTCCAGCGAAGCACGGGGGATGAAATTTAGCTGGATGGAAAAGTGCTTTGAGGAAAGTAGGCAACAATAACTTATTATTCCACAACAATGCTTCGGCCTCGTTGTCTGCAACAGCAATCCATGGCATTTCTACTAGCGAACCACACAAAGGTTCGCTCATGCAAGAGAAAAATTAAGTGCACGGCATTAAGGACAAAACACGCGCTGCCGA
>JABASL010001645.1:0-10394 GCA_019775825.1 Neanura muscorum
TTTTCAATTTCTTTTACATTCTTAGAAAAAGAAAATTGAACTTATGTGGATAAATGAAATTTTAAGCGACGTTAAAGTTTAGCATTAAACCTTTAAAAATAACCGTAATATTCTCAGAAAATTGGGAACAAAGCTAAAAGTAAAATGAAATGTAAGTCCCCCTAAATTCTCAGAAATCATCTACTTGAGCCCCTTATTTAAATTCTCCTAACCAATAACCGAAATAACCACGGAGGAATTGATCAACCCGCGACCCGAATGTTGGGTCGCGGATTCTGTTATTTGGCTTCTAAAAATAAAATTCATGGCTTCTAAAATATTTTAAAATTATTGTATTTTTAGTCTTGAAGCGTGCTTCAGGACGCTTAAGCGTCCTTAAGCAAAGTTTTTTTTTGCTTATTTTGGGTGGCAATAACCCTTTGAGCGCAGGAATTGAATATAAATTTAATTTGATGACACTTTCCTAGTTCCATCTATTTGTTCTTGGTGGTGGTTACTTTTTGAATACTAAAAGTTTATACTGTTTAGCTATGAATGTAAATTTTAATCCAAAATCGATAAGGAAGAAACGAGAAATGGCTTGCCGTCCCTAGTTTTTCCTCTTACTAAAAGTGAAAGCAAAATGCTCATTAAATTTTTCCCATTCCATTTCACATTTAGTAGATTTGGCTCCCGAATTGGCCCTAGCCAGCACCTACTTGGAGTTATGAAAGTATTCCTGGCAGTTTTTCCTGCGGAGATGATTTTCTAAAAGCGTGCAAAACCTTTACAGATTTAGCATTCGTTAGTTGTACATGTGTCACTTCTAGCTTAGCTCTAGTTTTAACTAGGATTTTTGATAAAAAAAAATAATTCTAGAGTTGCGTCGCTAGCTAAAGCTGGTTTAGGTTCCTTGGTCCCACCATGGTTGGAGTTGGGTTCCTGACTAAAGATAGCGTCCGGAAATAAATTGATTCTAGGGAATGAGACACAGAAGTCTCCGAAATTCCGAATATAAAAAGTTAACGGAGGAAGGGGGGAAAGTCCATGATTTCATAACTTCAAATGGTAGCTTTAGTATTTAGCTTACTCAAAACCTAAACTTAAAAAATGGGAAGGGGAGCCTGCTAAAAGCTAGCTACGCTTTTAAAGCTGCGTTAGCTAAAAACCAGGGAGAAAATGGGAGTGGGTCGATCCGAGTTACCGAGATACCCGAATTTAGTTCCCCGACTTTTCGGGGAAATCTCTATTCGGCCCCCAAGTTTCCCCTACTGCTTCCTTCCTGGCTCTTACTTCATAACATCCAAGACCATTCAAGACAAGGATATACATTTACCAACCAAGTAGAGTAACCTAGGAGGGCTAAGAACTTAATTGACATTTAGAAGAGTAGCCATCATTACTTTTTTGCTACCAGAGCCATAGAAATTTTACCAAGTGGAGGATAACTAGGGATAGAAAGGATTATTAACCGAGGACAAGGCAACCACCACCAGGGCCCGACTAACAAAAAATTCCCCTTTTTGTTGACCACCATCATCCTGGATCTCAACTAAACTTAAACTTAACAACGACAAGTATTTGGAATATCCCTTGGATTCTTTCTTGCGGGTCTTTTATAGTTAGCCAGTCCACTAAAGTAGCCCTGAGCTAAATCCACCAACAACAAAAAAAAATAGTTTAACAAGGGAAAAGAGATCCCAAATTCCCTTTTGAATCTCGGATCTCGTCCTGGCCTGGGCTCCTTGCTTCGTTCTTCAATTCTTCACGATTCAAAAACACAAAAGATCTTCTCCATCACCTTCTTCAGCATCAGCATCATCATCAAACCCCAAGCAACTAATAATTAACTTTGGTTCGACTATAGTAAAGAAGAGCTCCAAAAATTTACCACCAACGCAACAAAGGAACAACCATTATCATCACTTTTCATTATACTACGAAGATCAAGGTGTGTAACGACGTTAAACTTACTGTCTATCCGTATAACCGTGTGCAGCGTTCTGTCGTCCCTCGTCTTACTTGTCAGCACCAAATCCAGGTGAATCAATTATTTATCAGGACTGTTTTAATGGCAAATGGTGACTCAGGACTGTGAATTGTGATCTTCAATCAAAATTCTCAAAGGAACAAAGAACAAGTAAAGGTAATTAAGAAATTCTCACTCAGGTGAGGTCACTCTCCTTTGTCTTTATAATTACACTTACCAAGGTTACGAGTCATAGCAAACAGTAATCCGGCAGTTGGTCACTTTGACGGTCCGCGTGTTCTCATTCGGGTCAGTGGTAAACCGTTTACGTAAACGGTGAAATTGTTAGTTTTAAAAGAAAACAAGTTGAAAGGTCAACGGGACGGGACACGGGAATGTGAGCTGACAGGACTGTTTTCGTTTTGTTTATATTTAAAATAGCAAGTAGTAATTCGGCAGTTGGTCACTTCGGTACTGCGTGTACGCGTTCGGGTCAAAAGGTCAGTGGTAAACCTTGACATTGTTAATTTTAAAAGTAAAGTTGAAAGGTCAACGGGACGGGTGACCTGACAGGACTCTGACTGACTGACAGACTTTCGCTTCGTTTTGTTTAGACTTAAAATGTCACTACAAAATTTTTGCAAATTTTTTTTGGCGCGAATTGAAATCTATCATTTTCTAATAATAATGCAATGAAAAAAAAGCTTTTTTATTTTTTTATCGTTAATTTTTGTTATCGTTTTTTAGGATATTAGAATAGAAGGATATAAGGATATAGGATAAAAAACGTTTTTAGTTAATTAACATGTTTGAGTGTTACGTTTACGTCCACCGCTAAAGATTTTCCAAGGAATTTTATATCAAGAGTTAGTGGATAGTTAATTGGATTCATAACTTGGTTGTTGGGGAAAAATATTTGTTTACTAATATCACTATGGTATGTTCGACATTAAAGTTAACTAGTCAATTAAGATTAATTTGAACCTCCTCGCCCAACCCACTATCGTCCATTTGCCAACTACCGAAACAACATATTGCTATACCTCGTTTCTCGGCTTATCCCAGCTTATACAACGAAAGGTTTCCACTCAATTTTATTTAAGTGTTTAGCTTACTTGACCTGTTTTGGATTCAGAATAACGTAGGTTATTACTTTTAACTGAGCCTAATAATTGTCTTTTCAGCGTCGTCTGTTGGTGGATTGGAGCAAGGGAAAAGTGTTGTCCAGCGAAAACGACCCGATCGTTATGTAAGTTTGAAGAAAACGAATGTGGAATTTTAATAACGGATTACTGAAATCAATCTTGTGTTTTGTTAAGGCCTTTTTTACATGAAGGAAGTCCGGCAGGGAATTTTGCTACATCTCTTAGCCTGTCCGATCTTAAAAATGTGATTGGAGCATCTCAGCGTGAACGGGAACGAAGTGTCCAGAAAATCCTTCCTCGTGATCCACACACCGCACAGAGGAAACCGTCAGTGATGGGGAAAATCATTGGTAATGGATCTCCAAATAGCAGTGCAGCTTTAGCTGTTGCAGCTATGAATAACTTTCAAAGTCCGGGAGACCGAGATGCCTCATATGTCGCATCTAGAAGAGCACGGAGCAATAATTTTACACTGAAGGAAACCTTTGACCTGCTCAAGGTAGGCTTGTGAATCACAACTTGTGATTACTGTCATTTGCGAACTCGAGCAATTTCTAGTGGTATGTCTGCTAGACTGCTAACTCTGAGATGTTTGTGTATAGGTTTGGGCAAGTCCAGAGATGCAATGGCAGATGAAACACAACTTCCGGAACTTTCGTGTCTGGGAAGCCATTTCGTATTCAATGTCTGAACTTGGGCATGACAGGTAACCAGTAACCACGGTCAATTGTGTTGATAAAGTGGCCTAGGTTCCTTAAAACTCTTATTTTAAATTCTATAGAACCGCCATTCAATGCAAAAATAGAATTCAGAACCTCACCTCCATCTTCTACCGGATCAAAAAGTCTAAGCAAGACTACAGAGCCTTTAACTTCCCATATTTCAAACTCATTGGAGACGTCCTTGATGGGAAGAAACAAGGGTCAAGTCTGGGAGCGCTGGGACTACATGCACCCTCCGTAAATGCTTATGGACAAGGCCTAAATCCAGCAGACTTCCAAGGATCAAATCAAAGTCCTCCACACGCACCAGGGTTAGAACTCACAAAAAGAAATTCAGAATAAGGGACCCTTATTAACGGTCCATGTGGCATCTGTGGGCTGAAAGACTTCGTGTTTTCGTACTCTTGAAACGAACTGCCAACGTAATTCAATGCAGGAAATAATTGTTTATACAGATTCGCCGCGGCAGCTCACATGGCTCTTGTCGAGGAGTACCAACATCTCATTAACGGCCAGCCAGAGGCCTATACCCTACCACCAGCCTCATCACCCCAGAACAACGATCCAATGAACGTTCTCTCACCGGAAGTCTCTCTCTCCGAAGGAAATTCACCTATTCGAGTTGAAAATCAAGGTATAAATCTACAATATTTTAACTTTTTGCTATTTTAACTAAAGTTTTTAAGCTTTAAGTTTAACTGCCAATTAGTCAACGCCTTAATTTTAATGCGGGATCGATTCTTACCTTACCATAAACAGGCGGTTCAGGAGGTGGACTTAGAAATGGTACTCATCACAAGGAAGACGAAGAGCGCATGGATGACGAAGAAGGGGTGTCTGAATTTGACGAACAATTGCAAGACGAAGATGAGGCTTCAGAGTAAGTTCTTATTCTGTAATTATTTACTAAAACCCGGTTCGATATGCATGTCATCATATTGATTATTGAACGTAATTTTCTTATAATAGCCCTCCTGAATCTGTTTCAAGAGGCAGAAAACGCCCATTTCCTGCTAGCTATTCTCGTGGCTATCCTCCAAAGAGGCCACGTGGCCACTCGGGTGGGAGTGACGGAAGCAGTGGTGATCCTGTCTCACAATACCTTGCCGAAATGGTTGAGATTGAGCGTGGTTGGTTGGAAATGGAAAGAGAGCGAGCCGAAAACGAGCGACAAATGATGATGTACATGATGCAAATTCTGCAAGCCCTTGTATCTCCACAGGGTCAAGGTCAAGAAGAGGAATCAGAAGCCGAGGAAAGTACAACACCGCCTCAGACAAAGACAAAGGACGAGAATAGTAGTAGTCGAAGGGATGAAGTCGACTTGAAGGAAGTTACTAAAGATGAGGAAGTACAGGAGCCAGTTCAAAAGATTGAAGAAAATGGAGATACAAGCGAAGCCGAATAAGCTCCGCCTCTTCAGCTCCACCTCCTCATCCCCTTCCTACGAAGCCGACATCTCCTTCCTTTCCGTTTGAGACTCGCATGAGATTAACAGAAAAGTATTAGACACTTCCTTCCTCTCTCTTTTTCCTGGAGGAAGGAGACTCAAGACTTCGGAAACGGTAAATGCAATACGTTAGACATTAGAAAAAATCAAAAATGAAAAGTTCTTCTGAAACAGTTTTTTTGCAAATGGCAGCGAAGTCGTCGTCGCGTTCTTTTTGTGTCGTGTAAATAAAAGAGACAAGGCTCTCTTTTTTTTTAAATTCTTAAAAGTATTAACGTATTCAGACGCAGAGTCCTCTTTCCCAAAGATTTAAGAAATAATAAGCAAACAAGCCCGTCTGAAACGCGAGATTTTACTTTCTATTCCCGAAAAATTAACCTAGAGCGTCTAGGCGGCCCGTTTTTTTCTTCTAAAATCCAACATTTTGGGGCCGCCTTGACGTATGCTCTGGGTTAATTTTTTGGGATTTAGTAATTTTAACCCCGTGTTTCACACGGGCTTGTTTGGTTTTAAGAAATAATGAAGCTCTCTCACTCTTTGTACTGAAGTACCGTCAAGGGTACCATCAAGTGTACCGTAGGTTGGTTGAATTCTTTTGATTTAGCCCTTAAGTCCTTTTGTGATCTCTGTTAGAAGGTGTGAAATAACTATGGCAGTAGACCCTTCAAAAAAAACTCCTTCCCTGACTCTCATCACAAAGTAAAACAAACTCACAAAGTCCTCAGTATTACCTACCATTATTTACACTTACAAAGCTATCGTTATACTAATGATTACTAATTATTATTTAAAATATTAGCCCTCCTCCAGCAGCTGGATTTTAATAAGAATCAATAAAGAAAAAAAAGCTTAATTATAAGACGAAAAAAAAATTAAGTTCTTTATATAGTTCATGTGCAAAATTTCAGCGAAGCACAAGTTAGTTGTTGAATTAAAATTGATTCAAAATGGCGTCACTTTAATATAGCATCGACAAGAGTTGTTAATAATTGTTCACCTTAAGTCGTATTATTCGGAGTATGTTTCTGAATGCATCTTACGCAGAAATTTCTTGGTCTCTTTGGTTCCTTTGTTGGGACTGGACAAGATTTTGTTGTGTATTATGTCGGAGTCGAGTATCAGTTCGGTGCTGGTTATGATTCTTTTGTTGTTTTCGGATAAGGTTCTTGACCCATTGACCTTGGGGTTCATCAACCCTTCGTCTCCTTTGGTAAAAGAGAATGTAGGCAGCTGAGGTCTTGATTTCTTCCGTTGAAGGGAGCTCTCTCACTCGGGTGTCGTCAAAGGCCCACCATGTCTTTTCTATTGGATTTCGGCAGTAAGCTATAGACACGGGGTGTTGCATTAAATTACAACGCCTTTTTATATTTATTATCGTTACATACGGTGTGGTCAACTGGTAACTTTAATTTTTGAATTTTCCCGCTTCTTCCTCCCATGGCAGGGAGAGGGATGGGAGAGAAGGGTTAGCAGTTGACCACACAGTGCAAGAATACTATGGTTAATATACCTGTGTAATGCCCTCCCTGCAAGTCCTTCCCATGGTGGTTGCAGACTGCAAAGAGGTCGTAATGAAGGCTTTCGTCATCATGGAAGCCATTGATTTTGGGCAGTTGCTGAGGTGGCAGTGGTTTTCGAAAAGAGGCTCGTTGTCTCCATCCGCCGAAAGAATTATTCTTGACCTTAGAATTTTCGGCTGAATTAGCTAGAAGTTGGGCTTCGGTTCGTGTCCTTTTGGATACGTGTGGCCCCAAGTCCAAGGGAGACTCAAGTGGAAAATCAACCAAGGAAGAAACTTTGCTCACAGAGCCACGAGTACCCTGTTGGAAAAATTGGAGAAAATCAAGAGTCCGAGTTTTACGTTTTTGCTAGGACGGTTTTAGTTCCGCCCAGTGTATACTTTTTCGCGATGGTCACTGTGTATTTTACCTGTCTAAATCTCTTGAGATGGAGGACAAGAATTTGCGGGGCAGTGTGAAGGCCAATAATTTTGAGCGTTCCCTCTTCCTTTCGATTACAATGTGGGCAGTGATAGCTATTGTCTCCCCTTAACTCTTCTGCACCCGTATAGAGGTCAAAACACTCTTTGAGGTCAACCGATACTTCTCGAGATGCTGAATGCTTCTCACGCGTTTCCCCAAGACTTAAATGTTCTTCTACCATTTCAGATTCATCTGCCACAATCCTGAAAATTATAATTTACATTAGCGCTGCTACTGATAATGAACTGCTATTTTCGAATCGATGAATTGTAAATATTTGTGTAGCATTACTCTTCTTTGGCTTCCGGTTTCCATTCGAGAAGAATCTTAACGTGTGGAAAAATTCCACCAGTACATAGACTTAGTCCTTCTTCAATCGCTTCCGTGAATAGGGGATGCTGGACGGATGGGTCAAGCAGCGATCCTTCAGCTGTTCCGTCAACAATCCGTATCCCAAAAACCCCTGCCTGTGGAAACAGTAATTTGTCATTAGGTTTCTGTGTTTTAAATTTTCAATGTTTGAACGTTTTAGATTTTAATTTTTTGAAATTCTTGAGAATGGCTTGTAGGTCCATCTGTAAACTTACCTTTTGCTCAGACACGAGCACTCCCGGTTTTAAAATTGTGGCCATTTCCTTGAGCAGAAGTTTTTGTAGGTCAATATAGGCCGTTTCCCTACTCATTTGTGACACGTAGGGACTACCAAACCGGACTCGTGTCTCCTCCGCTACGAGTACGTTAGCCCAGAGCACAACCAGTGACTCCTCGGTGCGTTCAGGCATTTCCAGTGCATATAACGACTCATTCCGTGATACTGCGGAAAGGGGCTGAGCGTCTAAGGACACAAAATGATGTTAGTATAGGTTACAATCAGGTTAAGTATTCATACCCCCACCCCGAAACCTGGAACCAGCGCTGGGTGGATCCTCGTGCATCTACAAAGAGGGTGGGTCGGCCAGTCTGACTATCCGGGTTTCGGGGTTATTTTAAAGTAAAAGCATGAGAGCTTACCAGTAAACGTTCTGTGAAATCCTTCTCCGTCAATTTCTAGAAGTAGCATATCCTTAATTCCCGTATCCATGACCAGTGCTGTCGTTAGATCTTTCATATCTCCAGTTGATGGAAGGCTTAGGCCTAATTTTACCTGAAAAGCATACGCAATCACAAATAACAACATTAGGATGTGACTGGTATAATACGATTATTAGAGATATTCAAACGTACCAGCCGAGGTTGCTGACTGAGGAACATAACATGAACATATATTGGTAACTCCTCCTTAATTTCGGGAATTGGCAGTGAGACAGTTAGAAATGGTTCAAATGTTGCACTTTGGCGACCACAACCTGGACACGTCAGGGAAGACCTAAACTGTGCTCCAAAAATTTCTTGAATGACAGAATGATTAGAACGACTCCATTCTTCAGCCGCTTCAGCAGCAGCTTCTTCCTCTGTACCTCCAGGTTTCCTCTGTTAATCAGAATCAAAAGTTATATCAATCAAATTCCATGCATTTATTTACTATTTATTTCCTGCTATAATCAGCTACTTTCATACACTTTTACGAGCATTGACCGTACCTTGCTCTGTTTCCCTTTAGATGAGGATTGATTTAAATCTTCGTGAAGACGGTCCAGCATCCAGAGTAAAAACTCCTGTGCGTCATGTTCTTCAGAGCCTGCGGAAGACAATTACATTGTAAGGTCATCGATTTCGACGNATTTCCTGCTATAATCAGCTACTTTCATACACTTTTACGAGCATTGACCGTACCTTGCTCTGTTTCCCTTTAGATGAGGATTGATTTAAATCTTCGTGAAGACGGTCCAGCATCCAGAGTAAAAACTCCTGTGCGTCATGTTCTTCAGAGCCTGCGGAAGACAATTACATTGTAAGGTCATCGATTTCGACGGGACATATACGGGACGGGACGTTGAAATTACCTCGCCATTGAGGACTCCCCCTGTCAATCGCTGTTTTGAATTTGGCTGCAACTTCTTCCGACGAATTGAGCCTTAGCCATGCGTTCTTTAAAATGGATGCAAACTCTTCGGTAACTTCGCCCTATAATGAAGCAAAAGTAACAATTAACAAGTCTCGCTTATTCATTAACCTCTCACCTAACCTAACCTAACTTAGCCTAACTTATTCATAACCTGTCATTGCATTGTTATACTCTGGAAGTACAACCTCCGTTTTTCGCTCTCTGAGCGAATCATTGCACTTACAGAGTACTAAAACAAAAACGAACCTTTCCCTTTTTGTTCCATAATTTCTTTCGGAGATGCCTCTTGTAAGCATCAGTGACAAGGAATTTGGCCAAAGCATCCGTATGACTGAGGCACTGAACAATGGAATTCATATAACAAGTGTTCCCTTGATTTTTTAGGCCCACTGCTGCCGGGAGTAGTTCGCCTAAACAGAAGGACGCTAACATTAATCATTGTGCAGTTTATAAACAAATTTAACGGTTTCTTACAACAATATTGTCTTTACAATAATCAAATTCAGCGTTTAATATTGAAGCATATGGTATATCTTACCGAAGGGTTGGGCGGTGCCAGATTCTTCTTCTTCCTTTTCTGATTGTTTAGATTTTGTTCTGGGTCGGACAAAGGTAAGGAAAATGTTCTTAACAAAGTTTGAGCTACTGGATGCTGGAGCAGTTTCCCCATTTGTTCTGGATAAAATATTTCTGGGGAATGTTAATGAGCGCCGTAATGACCCTCTTGAAAAGGTCTTTTCCTGTGGAAGGGTCCTGGACTTTGTATCCTTTGGTAGTGTCGTATGAGTGTCAACTCGACCTGTACCCCCGCCCTTCAACATGACCAATATCAAAATTAATCAGTAGCAAGTACAAACTAAAAATTTTAAAAATCTAGAATCTACAAAACAAATAAATTTGTTTGTATCGTTCGAGTTTAGCCAAAAGAGGAAAAAAAATGACTCACGTTCAGGATCTTATCGACCCAAATTCTGAGCTGGGCAATGACACCACCCTGTATTTGTGGACACCTAGAGACAGAGCACCCTGACCCAATCACCAGTCGGCGCCCAAGAGCCAAATCATTGACCCCCGGAGTCAAATCATTGACCCTTGAAAGGGTTCAATGATTTGATCCACGTGGTTCAATGATTTGATCCCTG
>JABASL010001647.1:0-10374 GCA_019775825.1 Neanura muscorum
CCAGCTATACTATTTGAAAAAGGATCAGCGATTCATAAGGCTCGAGTATTTTCGCATCTTAGGGTCTTTGCACAAATTCGCAAAGCGTTCTTCGTTCTGAATTCAAAGCGCTGATGAAAACGAGGAAAAAATTGTTCATCGTTAGGGCTTTAGAGTAGGATCCTATGTTTTTTTTTAAATAATGAAACTCAAATTAGCATTAGTTGATCATTGATCATTCATCTTCCAGGATTTGGCTTTTGAGCTTTCACTAGCAGTAAAAGGCAGAGAAAATGAGGCTTCTCAGATTTGAGAATCCTTAATGTTATGGATGACTAAATGCGATCCCAATGGAATCAAATGGCGTGAATCCTAGTAGAAAATGGTGATTTGGATGTTTGAGATGAATTTTGATGTTAGCCTTAGTTTAGTCAGAACTCCTTACAGCCAGCCTTTCAGCGCCATCATGAACTCAGGAAGCGGAGGCTGGATGTTGTTTATTAACTATTCCATTCTTGGATCGCTGGAAAGGGAAAGCGATGGAAGAGCGCAAGTAACGGCAGAATCTTAATTTGGTTGTGCCTTCCCCTTCTTCACCGCCACTCGAAACTTTTTCCCTTTTCTCGTCCATCTTCCTCCATCCAAACCTCTTCAAAGATTCGTCAAGTAATCTCAGAAAAAATACAAAAGGAAAACAACTTCAAACTCATTTCACAAAACACACCAAACAAATGAACATGTCACAACTGATCAGTTAGCATTCGCTGTTCAAACAATTAGCAACTTCACAACCTCAGTCTAAACTTCACGTTCACGGTAAGTTCACAACCTCAGTCTAAACTTCACGTTCACGGTAAGTTCACGACGTGAACTTCACGCGCGTTTTGCCACAAGACTTTTGTGTCCTATAATAGAACACCTATTTAGTAAGTCAGCTACTAATTCAACAATTTGAGAAATGTCATGTGCTTAATTTTTAATTATAATTACACTATTTACAGATTCTATTACCAGTGCTCGTCTCACATAAGATTAACAACCTCATTGAAGGTCATGGTAAGCTGCCCACTTGACTTAATTTGTGCATTAACTTTCTTAAATGTTTCTGGGATAGGAAGGTTATACTTGTGAAGGTACGTACTTAATTATCATTTACATATTTTACTTAGATACCTTGAAATCAGTATTGACACGGATTTGTCACGGTGAACGACGCCCTACTTAAAACTTCACGATTCACTGTGTGGTGATCGCTGATCGTTAATTTGGACCTGGACGTATTGGAGGATACCAGGAATCAATATTACTTGCTAGCTGAATGATCAAAGTGTAATAGGGCGATACACAAACGGATTCCTACATGTATTATGGCATATATTACCGAATCTAACGGTTGTGCTGCGAAGCGATTGCTTGGGGATCCAACGTCAACTTTCGATCAAACAAAACGAACAAAACTGGATGACGACGATTCTATAAATAGGGTAAGGGACCCTTACTAAGGGTACCACTTTTTCCTGGGTTATCAGTTTTAGAATATAGAGAGCTGTGTTGTTAATGTTTGTTTGATTTTCGTTCTATAGAATCATCCTTCTCGCCAGTGGGACAGTACGATGGATCGTGATGATGGTCGTAGGAAACGGTAATTAAAATTAATATTAGTTTTCATAGAGTCTATGACATAGACGTAACTTACGTCTCACGTGCTTACGTCACGTAAGCACTGTTAACTTACATGCTCAACTGAAAGTGATGTGCAAGCGACTGACACTCGCAAATTTTTGCAGTCGTGAGCTCAAAGGGATTGACAGTTTTCTCAAACTGTAATTAAAATTGAATGTTAGCAGTCATTTAAGTCTTACCAGAAGAGCAGGGGCTCTACCGTGTGGTCAACTGCGAACTTTTATTTTTAAATCCCCCCTCTCCCAACTGCTAATTCAAGTTAGCAGTTGACCAGACGGTATAATTAATTAGCAAGCGTTCCATCTAAGAATGATTATTGCTACTTCAGCATTAATTCCTGTCAAGGGATTTTGCGTTACAAGCTTTCGAAGGCCATGTCGCCGCCATGTGTATTCTTAGAGGATAGCGTTTTTATACATCGGCATTTGCTTTGCTTTGAATATTGCAATTAGAGGGTGACGGGACAAGGATTTCTTTTCAATTAACGCCTGCCAAAAATAATTAAGAAAAGGAATAAATACTAGTGTTGGGTTTCGAAACATACCTTTCATTTTTGGCACCCTGATTTTCAGTTCCCATTCGTATTTATTTACTCTTTTTAATGACGCGTAAAATTCCATTCCCGTTGTTCGGAGACCGCATTGACATACCGATAAGCCTCACGATCCAATTCGCGATTCTATTAATGAAAACTTTTATTTTTGTCTTTCAGGGATGAAGAACGAATAAATCACATTCTTCTTTTCACAATTCTGAATCCAATGTATCCAATTACGACGGTAAGATTAAAGGTTTTTTTCCGCAGTTAATTTAATTAAAACAGACTATGTTCGATATTTGCAGGATGTATTACATACTATATGCTCTACTTACGGCCAAGTTTTGCGAATTGTTATATTCAAGAAACATGGTGTCCAAGGAATGGTAGAATTTGAAAATGTCGAATCAGCTAAACGAGCAAAGGAGTTACTTCATGGGGCTGATATTTATTCTGGCTGCTGTACTCTCAAAATTGATTTCGCTAAGGTATATCATTTAATCGCTTTGAAAAATGGCTTGCCAGTAGCCAACGTTGGAGAAATTTGTTAATTCATTCTTTTGTAACTCTAGCCGACAAAGTTGAACGTTTATAAAAATGACTCCGAAAGTTGGGATTATACTCGTAATTTGGAAAGTAGTACAAAGGAGGGCAGATCTGGCCCGCTCCTTCAGGATCCACGCTTTGGTACAGCTCCGATCCCATTTCACCACCGTAAGTTCTTTGTAATTAGATTTCCTCTCCACTCAACCGTTTCTCAATGTTTACTTCCTGGTTCACCCATCGCTTGACGCTTGCAGTAATTTCATAAAGACGCGTTAATTATAACTATTGCCAGGGTGTAGAATAGCAGAATTTACTTGAAAGAATCATGCCAGGGAGTATTTCAAAGAAACTCTAAAAGTCAAGATTAGAATGATGGATGTACAGATGAGTTTTGTTTGAAAGCTTCATGATGACTAATTTCCTTTGTTTATTCTCCTCTATTTAGTGTAGTTAGTGGTATGAGAAAGTGATTGACAACTTATATTCGACATGTTTTTCTTTCAGGAGGAACTGGAGGTGAGCCTCTGCGGGGACAAGTTCAGTTTGCCAGTATACCTTACGATAGATTTGAAAGTGGTTACCCCAGAGCTTTGAACGGCCCCAGTCCACCAAATGGTCCACCAGCTCCGTATCATGATCAGCCACCGTTCGAGCGCTTCCCTTCGGATAGATACGATGTGTATGTAAACATTTTGGAGAGCTTTGGTTTCTAGTTTGATCCTATGTTATTCACGACATTTGGCAGGTATGGAGGAGTAGGCGGTCCAAAGGAGGACTACAGCTTCCGTGGGGGATCGTTGAGGACTTCACCGCCAGCACCAACTGACGGAGTTGTTATGAGCGTGGGTGGAACCGGCCGCCCAATGCAACAAGCGGTCATGATGGTTTATGGACTAGCTGCGGATAAGTTTAACGCCAATAAACTGTTCAACATATTCTGCCTTTACGGCAATGTTGTCAGGGTCAGGAATTCGTTTTTGAAACAACTTAATCCACAGTATTTGTCTTCTGATTCACAATATTCAATTTGAAATCCTAGGTGAAGTTTCTCAAGTCAAAGGACGGGTGTGCCATGGTTCAAATGGGGGATGCGATATCAGTTGATCGATCAATGTCCAACTTCAACAATACATATGTCTTCGGATCAAAGGTCCAACTCGGGTGAGATGATCCTTCAAACCTAGTTGCCACTTTCACAAGTCACTAACAAATCAGATCCAGCGGCCAGCTCCTCTCTAACCGCACGCTTCCAGTTCTTTTATCCTACATTTTTCAAATGATTTTCATTCAGTAGTTCAACTACTGATTAAGGTCCACACCTTTACTTTCATTTAGTTGACTATTTTAGGGATTCTATACACAAAATAATGAATAAGAGGGCACACAGGTAAACATTAAAACATGTAACACATTCTTTTTAGCTATTCTAAGCAAGCCTATCTAAGTGATGTTCAACAACCTCATACACTGTCAGACGGCTCGCCTTCATTTCGGGATTTCATGGGTAACAAAAACAATCGATTTTTGAACCCTGAAATGGCTTCTAAAAACCGAATACAACCTCCCACGAAGGTAAACTTTCCACACAGTTTTTTTCTGTTAGCAGCAGACAACACAAACAATTGCGGAAACGCTGACGCCAAGTATGTAAGGTGGCCGAGTTTTAACGGTGCACTGTGCGTGAACACAGTATTGTCTCATTCATGCGCCGCCTTCAAGTATGGCCTCGCTGTTCCGCTGAACAAGAACCTTTGTCTCAAATTATGCAAACCTGCTTCATCTAACCCATTTCAATTAGCTTCTTTCTCTAACCAATTTTTGGGCATTATTTCCATGTGATACCTTAATGTACTTGATTTTGTTTTTGCAGACGCTTCACTTTTTCAATACCCCACCAAGTATAGATGAAGATGAGATTCGCAATGTCTTTGTTGAAAATCAAGCACCGCTCCCGAAGATTATAAAACTGTTCAACTCGAAAAGTATGTCATGCCGATTTAACTGGTTTACATAGCTGAAAAAAATGTAAAGGGCCCGAAATTCGGTGGTGACTGCGCGCAAAATTTCATTTGATGAGTCGAAGTTGCTTTTGCAACTTCGTTTGGCCAACGAAGCTTCGTTTGGCCGAACAAGCTTAGTACCAACGTGAAAGTTGAGAACGGATTCCGAAAAGGCTTAATCTGTTCATTATTATTTAGGCGAGCGGAGTTCATCAGGGCTTCTGGAATTCGATACTCTGACTGAGGCTGTAGAGGCGCTGTGCATCATGAACCATTGTCCAATTCGGAGTTCAGGTTAGTGACAAAATGGTGGCTGAAATAGTAACCCGGATCACGAGACTTCTCATTTAAGTGGTTTTGTTTTACTTATGTCTTCTAATTTTCAATTTTAATTATTTCAGGCGCCAAGTTTCCTTTCATAATGAAGCTTTGTTTTTCATCTTCGCGTCACCAAATGGGACATGAAGAAAAGTAGAGTGGATGAACTATTTCCAGTTTGCATTTCCCCGGACTGAGTGTCTTCCAGACACGTTGAAACACCAGTGGCCAATATATTGTCAAAAATGAAGAGCACGCAGGATCAAGCATTAAAAAGTATTCACCTAAAAGGGGTTGTAAATTATCTATTGTAGAGTTAAGCATTTCGGATTGGTTAGCTTTCTTTAGAACTTTCTTTGCGTAGTTGGAATCTAGATGAAAAATTTATTGCTGAAATAGTCCTTCAGGGTAAGTAATTTCAATTAAAACTGCTTGTCACATATTCGCTATTAGGAAGTTATGCAATGAATGTAATTTGAATTACGCATTATGCGTGTTTTAGTTAAACTTATTTAAAGTCGTTTAGATTGGAAAGCTAGTTAGTTAATAGTTGCACTAACGTCCACATCCATCATTGTATTCCTTCCTCGTGTACCCATGAACTTTCCACTGGTCTCTCCAACTCTATTAATCTACTCTAGTTACTCTAATTAGTATATTGATTACATTTAGAAGCGCTGACACTTAATAATTTTAAATTGATATTAACTGATCAACTGCGTGGCAGTTAACTTGATTTCTGAAACACAAAATGGACTAACGAATCAAAATATTTAAAATTTGACACAAAACAACCCTCCCTGGTCTCAAATTGACTTCATTCGGGCTTATAAATTACCGTGTGGTCAACTTAACTACAATTTTTTAAATTTCCCCCTCTCTTTCCCTCGGGTGGGAAAGAGGGAAAATCAAAATTTTTTAGTTAGCTGTTGACCACGGTATCCTGTACGGCAGTTAAGATGCTCATATTGTAATAGTTAGGGTTATATTTAATTTGATGTAAGGTAGCTCTTAACACTGCCAGTTTACTCTTTAGTGTACTTAGCTTCCTTAGCGTGAGAGGGAGAGCGGGAAAATTAAAAATTGTAGTTAGTGGTTGACCACACGGTACTTGGTTAGTTGTTAGAAGTTTCTGTGAAAAGTGGTTAGTGATTGGGAGGGTTAGAGATTAATGTTTGACAAGCAATAGGTGAAAATGGCGTCGATCTGAAACTAACACATATCATGAAAGTGCTTACAGGTTAATTAGGAACCTTAACTTTATTAATCTTAAATTGGACATGAAAGGCTTAACTGTAATACTAAAATTAAAAATTAAACTCAGTAGCTTAATTCTATAGCTAAAGGCAATTACACAAATTAGTCTTAAAATACTAATAATGCAGCTTAGGTATTTAGTGGATCCATGCCCCAGCTCTTTTAGTTTATTCAAATACGGGGGTACAAGCATGAAATTATTTAAGACGATTAAATTAAATGAAGAGAATTGTCTGTAAATTATTCATGAGAAGCAAGTGTACAATGTTATTAAATTTAGTAAACTATTGGGACTAAATACCTTTCAGAAGTTATTATTTTCTAAAATTCGGTTCTCTAAATGCTTTAGACGTAACTCTCCCAAGGTATATGTACTTATCCAACGAGTTTGAATCCATTCCATTCCTGACATTTTTACAAGCTGAGAGCTGTAATATAAAGTAGATATATGAGCAATCAATTGATATTGGTATAATATAAATTGATATTGATATAAATAATATAATAATTGATAATCCAATATTAATTGGTTTATTTAAAAACACTCACCAGTGTAGGCTTCTCCAGCAAAATATTTTACATCAACATCCTGATCCTCTTTCAATTTATCCAGAATTGCTTTAACATTGGAGGATGTGAGTCTGAAACGAAAAAAAAATGGTTGAAAATATAGAAACGGTTTTAGCAGAATTTTGTACAAATAAAACGGGAAAGTGCGTGTCCCCAATGCGATCATTCGGAAATAAAAACGTAAAACCTAAACCCTAAGTCACTCACCCTTTCTCAAGAACTGGTCCAATTTGTTGAAGAGTCTTTGCCACATTGAATCGAACATTAGCGACGTTGTCTCCTGCCATTGCAACAACGGTTGGGAGGAGTTGCTTTGTCGTGATGTCTGGTCCACAAGCTTCTGCTAATACCTATTCCAAGACATAAGAAGCGTTTAATCAATTTATCGATTAATTGATTAACTACAATGTTTTCTGTAATGATGAAATGACCAATTATCCAACTTACGTTTATGCAGAAGAGGCAAGTCATTCTGTGGAGATAGTTTGGATCACGAGACATGCTAATGATCTTTGGAATGACGGTATTTTCAGCCCACTCCGGTCCGAATTTCTGTACCAATTTCTTCAAGTTTTGCGTTGCGGCTTCGCGAATTGCAAAAACATTGTCCACTAACCATGTCATGCAAAGGGTATTCAATTTTTCATCAAAAAATTCGACGCCAAGTTGTCCAGCAAGAAGTGGCATATACTCGATTATGGCCAAACGAACTCTCCACTTTGTATCTTCAGCCAATTCCACAATGGCAGGGAGAAGAGATTGCGAGAGCTGTAAATATAACAGCAGCGTATGTGGAATCGAATTAATTAAAAATATTTTTCATAAATAAGGTCTGTCTGACCTGTTGAATTCCAATTACTTCGTTGACGCAGTCCAAGTTGGAAATTATGTTAAGTCGAACCTCTGGGCATTCGTCCTTCAATTGATTCAAGAATAATGGCAAAAGATGTTCGATTGTGCTATAAATATAAATAATATAATTACTTATACTAATTAATTGGAATCACAACAAAATAATAAAGAAAAATTACTTGTTCTTTCCGAGAATTGGGCTGAGACCCATAATAACAGAAGCCAGAGCCGATTTCACGTGTTGATTTGGATCCGCAACCAATTCCTTGACACATGGTAAAATTGAATTCATGATAACGGTCTCCTGAACAGTTGGATCCAGCAACTGGCAGAATTCCTTCACCTAAAAAATTTTAAGGATAGTAAATTTGTTCGAAATTTAGCGCTAACTTTAACGTGTTAAAATTACGCCATTTAAGTTAATTGAACTTACTTTATTGGCTGCTGCTGCGCGTACTTCTGCTTCACAGTCCTTCAATAATGATTGAAAAGCTGGAACCAAGTCTGTCTTTGTAACTTCCGGTCCAACGGCCTTCATGAGCAAATAAAAATGCATGCACTTTAGCTAGAAACACTAAGTATGCGAACGGTTTTCATGACGTGTAAGCCTTGTAGCGTCCATCAAGCTTATCGTCATGATAAATTGGAGTACTAAATGGTAATACGAAGTGAAATTACCTTTTGAAGATCCGTAAATTTGTCAGCAACCATATAGCGAACTCTCCAACTTTTATCCTCTGCAGACTGTCGGAGTGTGGGCATCAGCAGTTGCTCAGTGTCTTCTTGAGGAAGAAGCGATGCAATACTTACGCAAGCTTCAACAGCAAGAAGTCGAACTGAATCCTGAAATATGTATTAAAAGAGGTAAAATTTTGTCCTACACGTAAATACAAAGAAACCAAAAATTCGAGTAGCCTTACCTGTTCATCCTGTGCCAAGTTAATGAACATCGGGATGATATCCGATTTAAGATATTCTGGTTCCACCACCTTAGCCAGCTCTCCCAGTTTTCCGGCTGCTGCTCGACGTACCATAGGTGTATCATCTTGACACAAACTACGGAAATGGCTTCGCAAATCGCCTAAAAAATGAACAAATTTAAATTTCACGTACAGATTAAAAATGATATTAACAAGATGATGAAAATACTTCGAATGGTGGTAGAAACTCTGGGATAAGCAACAGAAAATAGTCCACAGGCCGAAGTTCTCGAAGTGAACCAGTCACCAGTGGACAATCGTCGAACCAACGGAACAAAGCGCCCTTCTAGATCTGCTACAGAGTGTTGAGCCGAAATAGCCCGAAGAGATTCAACTGCCTTGTCTCTTACGACTGTTTCCTCAACGGTGGCCAATGACTCCAATGGTGCCTGTCATAATCAAACCTCAATCAACATTGATAAACAAAGGCACAGGAAATGAAGAATAGGTAGTAAAATTTGACCTTACCAACAAACAGTGAACATGCTCTGGGCCTCCAACTAAAGGCGAGAAATTTCCTAGTTGTTCTGCAAGTGCCAACAATACTTCATCCTCATCATAGATAGTGTCAGCCAGAAATGGAATTAGTTCAGAGCGGGTCCGTTCCACACCCAAAGCTAAGGCTATAGTTGATAGCTTCTTGATGGAATTCAGTCTCAACTATTGGACGCCGGATAGGCAGAAACAAAGAATTGATTAGACTGGAATGAGTCACTGCAGTACAATCAATATCAGCTGACTTTACCTGAACATCTTCATTACGTAATTCATCTATAAGTACAGCAATCGGGTAAAGGGATTCCTCCCCACACGTATCACTCGACGCCATTTCTGATATACAGGACGATTATAAAGTTACAGGACGATTATTATTATGTAATTAACGGGTTCTCTTGAAATTTTTCCGTACGTAAACATTACATTATCTGATACCTTTCGACCTCTCGGTTTTTGAGAACGACTGTAAAAAAAAAAAAGACTTACCTTAATCTTTCAGCTGATGATTGACACTCCAGAAAGCAATAACTAAAAAGTGTTTAACTTTAATTTTTAATCTTTAATTTACAATTAAAACTGATCGGAAAGGAATTTTTAAAGGGATGACACTTGCCTTGGTTGTTTTCCATGAAAAGAGTGATGAAAAAGTCTCCGACGTCCAGGCTCACCCTCAGCATTTTTCTTACACAGGTGGGCATAAATAAAGACAAAACACTGGAAACGCGTCAAGTTGCATATTCTAATCACTTTTTAGCCCGGCCCAGGGCTTTTGTGATCACTATGTCTGTCCGTCCGTCTGTCTGTCTGAGACACGCTAGCGCCGGAACCGCATGTCACAGTGACACCAAATTTTGCACAAAAGGTAATTGTACAATACGAAGGCTAAGTTCGAAGATGGGCCAGATCGGTCCACCCCTTTCATGTCAACAGGTCTTACGTCCAGTACACGGGGCCATTGCACTGTCTACAAAACTGAAGCAAAAAGCGAATCGTAATCTCCCGGGAGATTTGAATTTTTTAAAAAAGTTCACAGGCAAAAGCTATGGAGAATTTTGTGAATTTTTCAACAATTTTGTTCTCGGTCGTTCTTCACTCAATTCTTTTGGGACAACGACTAAGGCAGCGTCCATAAATCACGTAAACAAAACCTACA
>JABASL010001648.1:0-10371 GCA_019775825.1 Neanura muscorum
AAAAGTGAGGGGTCAAAACGTCAAGCGGGATAGTGATTCCCTTGGAACTTGCATTTGGAAGGATTCTATATTTCGTCATTGTTGAAAACGGTTTTATTCGACGTTTGACACAACGATTTGGTCGGAGCTTGTTTATTGCAGGGTAGTCAATACGTTTTTACTCGCAAATTAAATGTAAACAAGAGAAAAGAAATTAAAGTGGGTAGTTTAATAGGAATTCATCATTTTAATTTCCCAAGGCTCTGACAATAATTCCACGAAATCAAACAAGCAAATCGCATTCAAGTGCGCAGCATACATCCAACCATTTTAAAGGAAGGCAAGGTCACCGGATTTAATTTTCTTTTAATGTCAACTACGCTCTTCTTGTGTTACACTGGCTAACTGGTGGAATAAACAAACTACAGGGTATAAAAGAATTGGTTTCAAAGAATCCTAAACGAAAAGAACGTACGTTTTTGGTATAATAAAAGGCACAAAGTCTCCACCCCTTAGCTTCCTTAAGGGATTTCATAGCTAGCAAGTGGGCTTAACTTTTTCCGTTTTAAATCATTTTTGAATGGACATACGGCTTAAAGTGGCGGCATTCTTCTGATGATTTGTTACACCTTTCCAAGGTTATAGGGATCAACGGAATCTTAAATAACTTCATAAAAACCAATTTTTCTTAAGGATTAAGGCCAGGATTCAAGTTTCCTGTTAGTCGCTTCTTCTCATAGTCCTGCCAGACATTGAGCCGTATTTCCCAGCCGTCCTTTGAGGTCATCAGTCCCATTAAGTTAAAGTCCTTCCTGTGATGACACAATTAGCAAGGCAAAACAGTTAAAACTCATTAGGTGATTTCATTGTCACTCTCCAGAAAAGCTCTTGTATCTCATGCAGACGAACCGTAACACTGTGGAAGTTCCACTGTGGAAATCTGTTTCCGCTCAGCCAGTTTCCCTTAACTTTTGCACCGTTCTGCCCAGTAACATAAAATTTCACAACGTTTCACCCAAAATTGGCAAATAATTAGCAAGGTTAGTTTCAGTGTTCTCGAGTTCAATGTTTAAGGGCTGCAACATCCAAATAATGTTTCGGGATTTTTGGTATAAGGTCGCTTAAGCAAAGAATTCGCTGAGGAAAAAGCGTGTTCGAGGATAAGTACAGCTTAGTGGATTGGGTTTTGCTTATAACTTGGTTTTCTAATGTGCTAAATCGCTGAAAACTGAACTGCTTAGGATAGGAATGGTTGATCATGACCGTTTGGGGCGGTGGCAGAGCACCCTGGGTGGGACCCCCGAGTGTACAGATTTCTGAATAGTAAAGTACTAATTGGTTTGGACAGAGGGGATGAAGTTGGAAGCTAAGTGGTACGGGAATTCTTCTAAATTATGAATTAGGTGAGGGATGGTGTTGGTGAATAGAGATTTAAGTGGTGGTTGGTGATATGGTGACAGATCAAGCCTCATTGTCATTCCAGCCTCCGATCCAATTATTGTTCCACTTGACTGCCATTCTGAATAGGCAGCACATAGACTCCACACAGCTAAACTCCACAGTCAGATACTTGACAATTGAATAACGCTTCTCCCGTTTTGTTTGCGTCGTGCCTTTCGTTCCTGTCATTGGTTCCCTTTCCTCTCTCTCAAAGTTCAGTCTGTCATTTGAATCCACAGAGACAGCTAGACTTTTTAAAGCTTTTTAAGCCATTTCAATCTAAAAATTGTGTAGGCTCAATTATTCGTGTCAAGTCAAAACTAATCATCACTTTCATTCTTCCTTAACAATTTTTACAGATGTAGAGGAGTCAGGAAGATGACAAGATTCTTGGTGAACACTTTCCTACAACACCTAAGAATTTTGGTTCTCATCTTCTTAAGTACCAGAGAAGAAGCATCCGCAGAGCACGGCCAGCATGCCACACTGGGTAAGCTTTCGAAAAAGTTTGCAAAATTTCTGAATTTTTATTTCGTTTGGAAAGTTAATACCTAAAAGTTTGAAAACCTAAGCCTAAGCTTTGGTTTTGCATTTTTTTAAATTTGGTAAAATTTCAAGTTGTCGGTATTCCAGCACCTTGGGGTTTGGTTTTTGAAAATGGAAACTTAAACTTTTTGAAAATTTTAACTCAAGCCTGTTTTGTTTTGACAGGTGTGTTGGTGGATCTCCATGAGGCAGTGGGTGAAGTAATTGGAACGAAGGGCCCTTCTCGAATACACTGTGGATCCCTTAACGTGAGGGCTTACCAACAGTTAGCAGCTGTACGATGGGCTGTTGAGATTATTAACAACAATTCTTGGTCAAATGAATTTGCACTTAGTAAGAGCAACACAAAATATCAAAAAAAAAACCGTCAAGTCGGGAAGTTCCCGACATTGCCCCTGTAAACAAAGTACAAAGGCGCTTAAATTAAATTTCTCTTGGTTTGTAGACGTCGTGGCCCATGACACCTGCGGAGAGAGTTCCATTGCAATGGTGGAGACACACCGACTGATTACCTGGTCCAAGGAAAACATCGATAATTCTCCACTTATTGGTAAGATCCTTTTGAAAAATTTTCGGATTTAGTAATTTGAAGATGACAATTCTCAATTTGTCAAAAGTTTTGTGCGAAAAACAAATCTGNGTGCGAAAAACAAATCTGAACTAAAAGTGGCCCGATATGACGCTTCAGAGCCTTGCTTTATTCTTAGCCACAATTCCATATTGGTTTTGTAGAATCAAGGATGCTCCTAGGGTAAAATCAATTCTTTAGCGCAGACGCAGTGCACCTTTTAGTCACTGTCGATTTTGAAATTTCATTTCGCTGGAGTCAACAAAGTACTCACGCTTGAAAACCTTTTAGTACAGCTTCGCTGAGCCCGATCCAGCGGTGGTTTAGCAGCGATCAATGACACCAACGAGTGAATCCCTTCCTTTGACACTGTACACCGTATCGAATGCGGTTCGATGTGCACATTTCCTCGTGTACCACAAATTGTTCAATCAATTTTTTGTTCAATTTACGAAAATTATTGTTCACTCCTGACATTTTGACTCCCGTGGACTTGACACGGCCGTACTGGAGGCTAAGGACCTTATTGTGGCCCAGTTAGCCTCATATCGTACTACTTTCCTATTTGCACTCTGTTAACTATTTTTGAACCCTCGGGTCAATGAGACCTTAGAGTGAACATGTGACCTGGTGACCTACAAGGGGTGAACCGACCTGGCCAATCATCGAATTTAGCTTTCGCATTGTCACATAGACCATATATACCCAATTGGTCACGATGATGTGCCAAGTGATTTGGACGTTGGGGTATCTCAGACAGACAGACTGACAGACCCGACAATCGCATAAGCCTTGGCTTGAGCCAAAAACTTGGGAGACGCTCTGCACACTTAACTTTTTTTTTGTCAACAAAATATTTGCATACTTGATGAAGTTAGGAAAGAAAACTTTTGGATCAAAAGTTACTTAAGGCCTGAAACGCTGCGTTGAAGAATACTTGAGCGACTTTTGGGTGCTAGGTCGAATGACTTGATGAAAAATAAATTCTTATTTGAATATGTTTGTTCAAATGTCTCTAGATTTTGTTTGAATTCTTTTTAGGTGTGATAGTCATTGGGAATCGAAATAGCGAAAGGATTATTGACATACCCTTGGAAACGCTGAATAAAGAAAATATTTCAGCCATTGTCACATCTTCCAGGGCTGCTGACCTTTTGCTCACAAGACATTTCAACGTCTTCACCACGGCACTGGATATTGCCAGTGTCACTGAGGTATGACACTGCTTTCACTTTTCGTAATTTTTGGGCCGCAACCGCAACTGTCGGAAATCTTAAAAAGAGCCCATCACGTGCTTCTTATTTTTGGTGGGAAGTTCAAAACAAAAGTCGTTGGGAGTTAAAAATGGCAGGGTGCACCACAGCATTCGTACCTGTTTTCTAGCATTTTTTTAAGAAAGCTCTGTTACTCTAGAAATATTCATCCATCAAGATTTCCGTCAAGGCGTCATACCTCTGCCTCCCCTGTTCTAATCATTCTAATTTATTTTTCAGTCAATCCTGGCCCTAATTCATCAACTCGGCACTGACTCTGTAGCAGTTGTCTCCAGCTGTTCGCATGCCGTACGAAAATTTGAGAAATTAGCTGCGAAACAGTCAATCCCTGCGAATGCTTTCTCCATTCTCAAAAAGGATAATCCACTTATACTCGATGCCATAATTCACTTCATTAGCAACGAAGCAGTAAGGAAACATTCAATTTAAATCTATTAACAAAACTCTATTTTAATACACAAGTTTCTACATCCTTGGTTCTTGATTAATCATAATTTAAATCCTTGATTCTTGTAGAGCTCAGTTCAGACTGTGGTTCTTCTCCTTGATTCCACTGATTTAGAGCGACTAATTCGAGATAGAGAGCGTCTCAATCAATTTCAACGCCTCGTTCGTCGAAAATCCTGGATTCTGGGCTCAGTTGGAATGGACCAGGAATTAGCCAAGGAATGGAGTAATCGATTTCATGCCAATCTTCTTATTATGCAACCTCACGTCTCACCCAATCCGGATTTTCAGTCATACTTCCTGGCCAGTGTTAAGGTACGTGACGTTAGTTGACCCCCCAAATTCCGGTGACCTTAAAATGTTCCGAACCGCATTATGGGCAAATATGGGCGAGAAATATGCGCATTATGGTCTCGTCAATATTTACTGAGATCTGGTTTTCAAGCGTCACTAATTTTTTAAAAATGTCGACTGGTTTTCAAATCAATTACGAATTCAAGTTTTCGAAATGCGCAAATATTGGAAGTAATTTTCAAACCCGGGCTGTTTGGTCCGAAATGGCGATGGTGGTTCTAGCTGGGAGTGAGAGAACGAAGGTGGGAAAGTCAAACTTAGCGAGGAGAAAGTAGAATTTCGAAAATTAAAGGATAGATGGAGAAACATTTTCTCTGGAGATTGAAATAGTTGACACGGGTAGACGGATGGGTGACAAGCCGGAAGTGAAGACAACGAGAAATTTTAACAAGAGGATTTTCTTTTTCTTTTGAATTCAGGAAGCCCTTGTCCAGGACACAATGGATGAAAGTCGAGAGTACATTGAAAAAATCCATCAGTGTCAGTGGCCAGAGAGTGAGATGAGTGGAGGCATGAGACTGAGAAGTAAGGTCGAGAAATTGAATTCCAGTCCTCCGTACTGTGGAAATCTAAGCGATGCAGAGTTGAATGACAAATTCCATTCAGATTCAGACGTACGTATTTCTCAAAACTTAAAACGACAATTTTAAAATTATACTTTGCTCAATTTCCGTAATTGAAATTACGGATTCCGATTTGCGAACCAAAATATTTCTAAATTCGAATATCCAGTCGAAAATTCATATTCATTCCAGCTAATTTTCATTAATTAATTTTGGCACTGCGGTTTTAGGTGGGTTTTATTGTGAGCGCTGTTTCAGCCTACTCAGCAGCTCTTCGTCTCGCTCAATTGGAAACATGTACAACCGATGAGATTGGATGTGATCATCAGAAACTTTCCTTAAATGTGCTGGAAGCATTACGGAAATTAAATTTTCCAATTGAGGCAACGGTGGGTACTCCAGTGGACGTGGATGAGACGCTAGGGCCCACGATAGCAGCTAGTCATGAGTTGGAAGGTACTAGGGGAAGAATTAATCACCAAGGGAAACTGGTCAGCCGGAAGTACGATCTTCTTCTAAGTCGACCTTATCAGCAGATTGCACAAGTAAGTTATTAATAGTACAAAGGTCCCGTCAGGTCAAGTGACAGCTGACACTCTTGATTTTTTCAGGTGGGACAGTACTCAACCGAAAATGGCCTTCTCTTGGACATGACATTCGCTGAAGTCAATCTCTCCGTTGACACATTCACAGAAACGTTGACCGAGGAAGAAATTCTAGATTCGACTGAACCTACATCTTCCATAAGTTCAAATCGACAGCCCAAAAAGACAAAATCCAATGACTTCGAAAGTGACAGCCCGGAAATCCGACAGCATCAACTTGAAACACAAGTTCAAATCCGGAAACTAGCTTCACCAGAACTATATATTTCAAGAGTATGGGCCATGGTCGTTGTAGCCGTGGGCATAACTGGTGTCTTCCTAGCCCTGTACATGCTCGTTTACGTTCTTCTAAGAATGTGTGACGGTACCCTTCAAGGGAACCAATCCCTTGGAATTATTCTTCTCCTATGTGTCATGCTTCTCTACGCGACAGTTGTCATCTTTGTTCTTCCCCCAAGCTCTCTTCTGTGCACCCTTCGAATCTTCATCCCTTCGTCAGCACTTAGCATCGCCTTTGGAATTCTTCTCCTCAAAGCGATGCAACTCCGATCGCTTGTGTCCCTTGGACTTGGTGGTCGAATCTCCACTTTCAACCAATTTGTAACGCTGCTCTTTATAGTCGCCGTTCAATTAGCAATCAATCTCCAGTGGTACTTTACCCCGCATACTGCGACACAAGTTATGCCCCTCCCCTTCCTAAATGGCTGCTCACATTCACACGAGACGTACCTCCTTCTTCATTCCTACGTGGGCCTCCTCATTCTCTTCGTCTTCCTCTACGGAACTTCAGTTCTCAAGATACGACGGAACTACAACGAAGCACGGTGGCTAACGCTCACGGCCCTTCTCTCCCTCCCAGTCGTTTTGGGCTGGATTCTAGTAGTAGTCCTTGGACCACCTGAATTTCAAGAACCAGCTCCCGCCATCTTTTTTATCACCATCGCTACCATCATCCTCTTTTCTATTTTTATACCAAAGTTAGGTACGATTAGTCGCCAAAGTAGTTTAGTTAGGCGGAAGCAAATGCTCCATCAAGCTGGTCATCCTGCACAAAATAGTTCGATATCAACTATCTTTACGACGCTGAGCAATCGTGGGACAATGGAAGGTCCCCAAAGTCATCACCAGCACCACCATCACAAGACGCGTCATTATATGCATCCGGGTCACAGCTCTACCCTCCCCACTTCCGCTTATACATTATCTCCTCCCCCATTTTCATCATCCCATGCGCATGCGGGTGGTGGAAAGTCCGTCACATACTCACCTCGAATCGCCACAAATTTCCATCATGCCTCCTCTGCTCCAACTTCCTTGACTCGGAGCATTTCCATGAAAACGCCGCTCTACGAAACTAGTAGGGGAGGATATCCCTAAGGTTGACATTTTGCTACTAATAATTTATTAATTTAGGTCATAGGTTAACTCAGAAACGAAAGGAGTGGAAGAGACCATAGTTTAAAAATCACAAAAATAAATTCTTTGTCTCAACATTTAGCCCGAGCCAGGGCTTATTCTGGTTCTCAAATTTCTGCTTCAAATTCAGATTTGCTCTATTCAAATTTTGAAATTCGGCGCCATTTTTTTTAATTCCTTTGTTCTGTATCAGAACGCTTATTTCCTACTGTTCCAATACAATTTATATTTAAAATACAGTAGAGTACAGAAAATACATGAAGATTAAGTTAGGGGATATATTTTAAGGTATATCAGAAGCATTTCCGTGACTTTTCGTCTCCTGGATTCTGCTTCCCAGTTTTTTTTGATGATTTATATCACGGAGTCAAATACAGAGATGGACTTGAGAATATTTTCATCTTTACTACAGCAATCCAGAAATTCTTCCAAACTTACCAGGCCATCACGGTTCTGGTCCATTTTCTATTTCAACAAAAAAATATTCAAATCTCAGCGTAAACTTTCAACAAGGCAACGTTCACCGTCGCTTGGAAAAAGGGAGGAAATAATGGAATTGCTCACCTGAAAAATTCGATCAACTCGATCCTGTACTGCCGTTTCCTCGATGATAGGCTGGACGCAAGTTCCCATTAACTCAAAGACTGCTGTAACGATGTTTTTCATTTCTTCTTTCGTAATGTACCCATCTCCATTGATATCGTAGAGACTAAAAGTCCAGCGCAGCTTCTCATCTACAGTTCCTCTCAATAAAATAGAGAGGCCCAACACAAAATCCTGAAATAAAAGTGGGTTTTTTTATTATACTGAAAGTAGTGATGACGCTTCTACCCAATCACAAACGGTTTAAATCACATCTCTCAGTCATCTTCACTCGTCCAAACACTTCGTTCGCAGTACTTTTATTACTATTCGTACAGAGACATTTTATAAGAAGCGGAGCCGGAACCCTT
Organism: Neanura muscorum; assembly: GCA_019775825.1. NCBI lineage: Eukaryota > Metazoa > Arthropoda > Collembola > Poduromorpha > Neanuridae > Neanura > Neanura muscorum. The sequence continues at coordinate 8,146 of JABASL010001648.1, forward strand.
GCCTTAAATTTAAAATCGACCAAAAAATCCTTCTGCATGCTTCACAATTGCAAATTGTACGAATCTAAAGTCTGAGGCTCATGGAATCCTAGCTTCATGGAATCCAAGCTGCCTTTTCTAATAATAAATCCAAACGATGTTTTCGCACCGAATTGAATCCGATATTCTAAGCTACAGAGAGTTTTTTAAAGCGTGTTCAACTTTCTCCGCTTTCTCTTTTTTCATTTCGGTTTTCTGGGAAACTGGAAACAAAATTTCTGGATTTTAAAGCTCGTTAAACTTTCTCCGCCTTCTCTTTTTTTTATTTCGGTATTCTGAGAAACCGTAAATTAAATTTCTGGGTTTTTAAAGCGTGTTCAACTTTCTCCGCCTTCTCTTTTTTTCTTTCGGTATTCTGAGAAACCGTAAATAAAATTTCTGGGGGTTTAAAGCGTGTTCAACTTTCACCGCTTTCTCTTTTTTCATTTTGGTTTTCTGAGAAAGTGGAAAAAAATTCTGGATTTTAAAGCGTGTCCAACTTTCTCCGCTTTCTCTTTTTCATTTCGGTTTTCTGAGAAACCGTATAATAAAATTTCTGGATTTTAAAGCGTGTTCAACTTTCTCCGCTTTCTCTTTTTCATTTCGGTTTTCTGAGAAACCGTATAATAAAATTTCTGGATTTTAAAGCGTGTTCAACTTTCTCCGCTCTCCCCTTTTTCATTTCGGTTTTCTGAGAAACTGGAAACAAAATTTCTTTATCTTGGAATCAAGAACAATAGGGTGGTCGATAGGATATGAATTATGTCTTTAGATTGGCTTATCTCGAGTTTTTCAGAAAAACGAAATGAAAAGAGAGAAAGTTGAACACGCTTTAAAAACTCTCTATAGACAATGACCATCGAAAAATTCGTTTCCCTTTCCAAGACTATGAAAAAGTGGCTCTGCACAAATGAAATTTATAATTAAATCCTCTTGTATAAACTTTCGAGTCGAGAGTTTAAGTGCCGAAACAAAAGGAAAATTTCAGCTAGAAAAACTAGAAGCACTTGGAACTTTACCGTAAAACATCTGTACCTTATAGGGTTTAGGGCTTAGGGCTGTAGGGCCTTATTTCTGACAGTGGATACATGAACCTGGGCGTATTCAGTATTCGCCCTACATTCGTTTCGGAACATGTGGGTAAAAAGTAATATGTAAAGTTTTAGTTGTTGATATCGAGTTGAACCCAGGGCAAGGGCAATGGGCTGATTCGCTGGATTTTTACCCAGTTTCTGGATACGGCTTCGAAGGTCTTGCTGAATATGAATAGGAATCGACTACGGTATACGAATTTTTACGGCGGTAGAATTTTACTTTTAACAAAAGGATGCCAGTTTTGCGATATTTCGTTTTTGAAAAGAATTTCGAGGAATGTCTCCTCTTGTTGGCTGACTCTTCACAGGAAGAATTGTAGAAAAGTGAAGTTTCCTAGACTACTTTTTGGTGTTGAGTTGATTTGGACACAATTGTGAAGGAATTATCGGTTCATAGCGCCCCTTCCACAGATTTATTTGCTCATTTAAAGAAGAATAGAGACCTCAATAGCTTGGTCGTAAGAGATTGCAACCAATTCAATTCCTACTGGTAGGAAAGCCAGGAGAAGTTACGCAGAAAAGGAAGATTTAGAATTTCTGAACTAAAAAGAGAAAATGATGATGACGGCTCTCAATTCAAAAACTCCCTCCATCCTTTACTAATGGAACTCAGGACCCGCTAAACACCAATTCAGAATAATCGGATTCCCTTGAATTTATATCCGAATCCACAATGTCCAAACACTTCAATTCCATGTCCAACTTCCCTTCAAAATTCGATTCATTTCACTCCTATCCATTTCAACGTTTCAAAACTTCATTCCTTTAAAATATTTCGTCAAAACTGGAGGATATTTTTATTTGAAAATGGCGCCAGCGCTGCAGATCCAACCATCTCATTTACAAATCCTACTCCTTCATGGAAATAGTCCAAATCATGAGTTGTTTTTCTACAAATTCTACTGAATCGTGTAAAATATTTCCTACCGAGTGCTGACGCTCATGTAGAATCAATTTTCAAGGCTCAGGGTCAAATTGCCTTGGGGATAACCAAGTGTCGTCAATGTCTTCGGCAGGGAGCTTTGAAAATCCAACGAATCTTATGTAACCTCCAGCGGGAAAAGCTAAACCCTAACCCTATTTCCCGGCGCCGTTCAAGCCAAGGAAACCTAAC
>JABASL010001649.1:0-10371 GCA_019775825.1 Neanura muscorum
GCAGCTCTTCGACGCCGTTTCTATTTTTTTGTCATTTAAAGAGAAAGTACGCTTTGCAGCTCTTCGACACCGTTTCTGTTTTTTTGTCATTTAAAGAGAAAGTATCTTTTGCAGCTCTTCGACGCCGTTTCTATTTTTTTGTCATTTAAAGAGAAAGTACGCTTTGAAGCTCTTCGACACCGTTTCTGTTTTTTTGTCATTTCAAGAGAAAGTTTTCTTTGCAGCTCTTCGACGCCGTTTCTGTTTTTTTGTCATTTAAAGAGAAAGTATTCTTTGCAGCTCTTCGACGCCGTTTCTTTTTTTTCTTTTTTTAAATTCTAATTCCCCTCGCTTTGTGTAATAATTCCTCCCTTTTTTTATCTTGCTCTCAGAATATTTTATTGTTCTTTCAGGAAATACTTTGAGGAGATACTTTTAGGGAATTCTTTGAAAAAAAGCGCTTCGCACTTTCATAAGAGCAGGAAAAAGCGTCAGTTCCATTAGCATTCAAGACGCGACAAAGCGAGAAACTCATCTTCTAAACTGAGTGGCATAAAAAATTAGTGTAATTCCACCGCTCTGAATTCCTACTTGTCTCGGTTCCAGCTACTAGGGAGCCGTGTCTGGAACGCTTTCCCGGAAAGCGTTCCATTTAGAATGTTAGAAATGATTTCCCGGTTCGGTACTTTCCATGCGAAGACAATAACATTACAAAGGACATGTCTCATTTAGTTTACACATTCAAAGTAGTAGGAACAAATTGCAGAGTAGAACTAGTTAATAAATTAAGGGCTGAGCCCTTGCCCTAACCCTTAAGTGAACCCATAAGTGAACCCATAAGTGAACCCATAAGTGAGGCAAAACTTAAAAGGTCGTGAAGACTTCTTTTAAATAATTCAGTTCAAACAGTCCAACACGACCACCGCCGCGGTTTGGAAACATTTTCTGCATGTTTTTTGTGTGAATGTAAAAGAGTATTTGGATCGGCGGGAGGGAAGTGGGAAGTCCTATTAATATTTAGTTAGTTCTCCCCTTCTCGAGACTAATCAAGGAAAATAGGGTCGACAGGCTGATGGAGGTTCGTAATTGACGCTCTCCAAAACTTGGAGCGCTCTTTGGGAAATTTTGGCTAATTCGATTACTTGTTGAGGAGAAGAGGCGGAATTAGCTTTAAAAGTGCTTTCTCCCAAATTTCATTCCAAAATAACATTCTTCAGACACACACGGCCTTGTCATTGGGCTCAAATTCACCCCAACATAAAATTGAGGCCAGTTGACTGCGCAAGTGTAATTTTAATTTTAATTTTGCAAAAACACAAACAATTAATTTAATCTACAGAAAAACGTACCATACCCACCCACCAAACCCACCAAAACCAAGCTTAATTAAAGAAACAAACTTTCTCTGCTTTCTCTTTTCATTTCTTTTGTCTCGAAAACTAGCCAAATGGCAAAAAAAAAGCTCAAATAAGCCAATGTAAACACTTCGTTCAAGTCGAGCCGGGAAGTTAGCTGGCTGTGGTGAATGAATTGAAAACTAGTTTAATTTTTGTGAGAATCTATTCAAGAAATTTCCTCCTGTGGAAATATCAATATGTCTAGATTGGCAAATTTGTCCATAGTTGGAAGGAATTGGAGTGAGGAGCTTAAGTAGGGATGCCTCGTGGAAGCGGATTTTGGCTGTCATTTTGTGAATCCCATTGGGAGCGATAGGAAGAGGAAGCGATTAAAGGCTGCACTTTGGCACCCTCCGCCCGCATCCTCTGGGTCAACTGATCCCAAGACTAATCTTGCACACTTTAGCTACGCTCTCAATTTAGATGCTCAACTTGAAATCCCAATAAATTGGGAGTGGGGGACAGGGGGAAGGGTTCTGGGAACATAAAATAGAAAAGAGTGTCTCAATTTGATCTTCATCATGAACATGATTCACTAATGGGAATCAGACTGACTCTATCTCAAACTATAATCAAAATCACAACCGTCCCATCAAATTCAGCCCTTGTCGCTTTTATAACTCAAAAAATCTCAACTTTCATACAACTTTCACTCGGTCGCAATCCAATTTTTAGTATACACAACTGCTCCAGAAATAAGATACGACCGCCTTCTGACAGTGTGGGAACCCACTTAACTCACAAATAATTATCCCTTGTCAAAATAATAAAATAACTTAATTAAACATTAAGGTAGAAGGATCATACCAAAGGGTTTGCAAATATCACAGTCGGCCGGTATATACCGGTATACCGATCGGCCGGTATCGCCGGTCACAACCTATCAGATTTCGGTCGGCCAACTTTTGATGTGACCTGTCCTTAAAATGACCAACAGCGGACCTCCTTGTTGATTAATCCACGACTCCGGTTGAGACTCTGGCACCCTTAACGAGTTTATTTTCCAAATTCCCAAACAAGCCCGTCCGAAGACGGGATTCAAATTACTTACCAGTTGAAAAATAAACTAAAGCATGCGTCTAGGGGACCGCAAAATGTTGGATTTTAGGAAAACCGGCCGCCTAGACACATGCTTTTGGTTAATTTTTTGGGACTACTGGTACGTAATTTTATTCCCGTCTTAGATCGGGCTTGTTTCTTTTCCAAATTCTAATCGTGAAATCTTTACAGCAGATAAATTGTTTGAACAATTTTGTGTCAAGATTTGTGTTGATTAGTTTGATTGTGATGTTATAAACCTCAGTCTGAGTTTTTTGATGTAATAAAACTGTTGAAACAGTTGTTAGGTTACGTCTTAGGTTAAATTTGAGGTTAAATTTTAGGTTGGAAAGTTGTAAAATTGAAATAATTTAAATATAAATTGTGAAATTGTAAAAAGCTGGGTTGTAATTATTTTCCTGAAGTATAAAAAGTATCAAGTTTTGATGGTTGGTGGGAGTGAGTAATCAAGTTGTGTAAGATTTGAGTATTGCATGCAATATGAGATGAGTTCTGGAGTGACTAGAGACTCCCGGAAATGCTCTACACGAGGTAACAACACAATTTCCAGAGTGGCCATTCTAGCCGAAATTCTTGTAAGTTGCATGCGAGGTAGAAGGGAGGGTGGAGTTTGTGTCGGACAACAGTCGCTTGTCGCTTCCCCAACTCTGAATTTGAAAGTAGTGTTGCAATAAGGGAATTGTGGGAGAGAGAATGGAGGACATGACAGTGTCCAAGTCACGCTTTCATAAATTTCGCATGATTGTTTCTCTTCGTTAATCAAGGTGGGTGGAGTTGAGGACTCAAATACCCTTCCAATAACAATCAAACATTCGGATCATTCTGCCCCTGCACCACAAAAATATTTCTGACACGAAATGCCAAAAAAATAAAAGGCTCCTCCCGAAATTTTCTCCTGTCTACAACCGGAAGTAACCCTTCCACTTTTATAAACGCAAACCTTTAAACAATGAAACATTCGGATCATTCTGCTCCTGCACCACAAAAATATTTATGTCACGAAATCCCAAGAAAATAAAAGGCTCCTCCCGAAATTTTCTCCTGTCTACAACCGGAAGTAACCCTTCCACTTTTATAAACGCAAAGCTTTTCACTAAACTTTTCCAAAAACTCAACGGAAGTGACGCTTTCGTGACGACAAGGAACGAAAACATCTGAAAAATGTAGCCATTTTTTACCCCTCCCCCCTTTAGATACCCCCATTCTAGTACTCCCCAATTTAGATTTCCCCATTTTAGATCTCCCCATTTTAGGTGTACCAACCGTAGATCTACCCATTTTAGATACCCACCATTTTAGATCTCCCCATTTTAGGTGTCCCAACTTTAGATCTACCCATTTTAGATACCCCCATTTTAGATCTCCAAAATTTAGGTGTCCCAACTTTATATCTACCCATTTTAGATCTACCCATTTTAGATACCCCCATTTTAGATCTCCAAAATTTAGGTGTCCCAACTTTATATCTACCCATTTTAGATACCCCCATTTTAGATCTCCCCATTTTAGGTGTCCCAATTTTAGATACCCCCATTTTAGATCTCCCCATTTTAGATACCCCTATTTTAGATCTCCCAATTTTCGATCCCCCCATTTTAGATCTCCCCACCTTTTGGCCAACCAAGCCTACCCCAACCTAACTTAAAAACTAATTCAGTAAACCTAATTCGGAGCCTCTAAGCTCAGTTTGGTAAGGATAAGTTTTAGGTTTGGATTGTTAGGTTAAGCTTAGTTAGGTTAGGTTACAAAAAACTACGTAAGAAATGTTTCTTTTATTGATTAGGTTTAGGTTAAACCTAAACCCTAAAATAATTTTTGGGAGAAACATTTTACGAGAGTGAGCGTGATTGGACGAAAGAAAAGTGGAATAATTCATTTCTCTTTGACAAGGTTTATGAAATGGAGATAAATGGAAAGTTGGGATTGTGATGAGATTCAATTGTGTCTCGAAGCCAAATGGCTTGGAGGTGGTTCGAATGACATGAATAAATTATTGACAGAAACATTTTGACATGTGAGAAGGATATTGTAGAAACGGTGGAATCTACATGGGAGACAATGCCATAAAGTAGTAAGTTAAATTAAATCCAAAGTGGATACTTACCTTCCACTCTTGGTAATTATCATTTCTGTTCCAAGTTCATGAAACTTGTCCCATAATTCCTTTGTCTCCAGTATATGAAATGGAGATAAATGGAAAGTTGGGATTGTCATGAGATTGAATTGTGTCTCGAAGCCAAATGGCTTGGAGGTGGTTCGAATGACATGAATAAATTATTGACATCAACATTTTGACATGTGAGAAGGATATTGTAGAAACGGTGGAATGTACATGGGAGACAATGCCATAAAGTAGTAAGTTAAATTAAATCCAAAGTGGATACTTACCTTCCACTCTTGGTAATGATCATTTCTGTTCCAAGTTCATGGAACTTGTCCCATAATTCCTTTGTCTCCAAGTGACAGATCACATGACTCAGCTCGTCACAATTACAACGTTCCATTAGAAGGGGATTTTTGGGCCCTTTGGTGGAGTCATTAGCAGCAGGTGAGTTAGAGCGACGCCTACAACTGTAGTTTCTCTTTCCAGGTGAAAGGCTCCTTTCACTCTTCCCATCTTCACTGTTCACAACTTCAATCGTCTCGTGGGAGTCGGACGTAGATGAGGGCAGGATATCTGGGGAACCTGGACTTCGGGCCATCACCTCATCTTTAGACTCATGAAGGGATTCTGGCGAATCAAGAAGTGACATCTGCCCATGGGTTGACTCCACAAACTTTTCTGTACAAAAACCAAAACAAACCGTGTCAAGTACCCACAAAATTGTAAAATTGAAATACACACAGCTTTCACTGTGTAAACCGAATTCTCGATCACAAATTAGCTAAAATTCGTTTTGCAAATTTTGGAACTTTTAGGTTTAGATTTACACAAATTTCGCAAATTTGTTGTAGCTGAATTTTAATAGATTTTTAGGTTAAATCTTCGTTTAACCGTAAAAACCGTAACCGTAAAAAATGAACACTAGTTTGACCGGAAAATACCGTGTGAATGAACGGCTGAAATGCAAATTTTGTTTGAGATATGCGAAAAACCTATTCACTGAATTTAGGCTCTTAACCAGAGCTTAAGGAACCAAAAAATAATTTTCATGGAAATATTCCTAAACATGCCCGTCCGAAGACGGGACTATCATTACGTGCTACTACCAAAAATTACCTAATTACCAAACCCTAATTCCCAAACCCTAATTACCAAACCCTAATTACCCAAACTACCTAAAGTATACCTCCCAGCGGCATATAAGGTTGGATTTTATGAATAAGAATAACATTCCCAAACATGCCCGTCCGCAGATGGTACTAAAATTAAGTGCTCCTACCAAAAATTTACCTAATTACCAAACCCTAATTACCCAAACTACCTAAAGTATACCTCCCAGCGGCATATAAGGTTGGATTTTATGAATAAGAATAACGGAGAGGCTTGTCGATGTTCATAGAATTTTTTAGTACGTCCCATTCAATTTTGACGTTCCTATTTCTTAATTTTTTGTTTAATTTTAGTAGATTTAATTTTAAATTATGAACATTGCGTGGACAATAAAATAATTGGGAATTAAAGTATTCGTGTGTAAGTTGGCCACTGAATCCAAGTGTAAAATTAATTAGTTGGGTTTGGTATGAAGATAATTTGGAGTGGTGGTGGTGATTATTATTTGGAGTGGTTTGCTCCACAATGTTCACCTGCCTCATGTTTTGGTGACGCTGTATTTCATTTCGCAACCCAATTATTAAGAACATGCGATGACAGTGGTTCCAAAATGACAAAGATGGCTCAAAAGTAGGCATGCCGTGGAAGTGGAACCCAAAAAAGACAGAGGCTTCTTTTTAATAGCTTTTGACGACTTCTCTATAATTTTGAACAAATTATTTCTACACGGTGTTCTCATGCTAATGGGATTCGAACCCTTCCAACCACCTTCAAATGACACAATCATAATCCACTTCCCAACCAAGGCTCATCCCTCTGTATTAATACAAATTACTTCCCTAAGGTCATGTCCGCACTTTGCGTGTCCCTTTTATTATACACCTTGGATTATATTTCTACGAAAAGTCTTAAACGTTTGGATCCTACGGTTTGCCAGATGGGATGATTCCATTTTAAATCAAGTATTGATAACACTTTGCGTGTCCCTTTTATTATACACCTTGGATTATATTTCTACGAAAAGTCTTAAACGTTTGGATCCTACGGTTTGCCAGATGGGATGATTCCATTTTAAAGCAAGTATTGATACCTGTAATTTCTCACAACCCACAGTTACAACGGCAAATTTAATTAAATTCAACTATAAAATGGTAGCAAATTTTACAACCAAATATTTGAACCAATTTATTACTATAATCTTCCTGGTTTTAGCTAATTTTCATATTATTTTCCAAGTGGCGCACCGCTCGGACAGTGTTGGGTTTTATATCCGCAAATATCGTCCAAAAAATCACAAAAAAAAAGTTACAGAATTCCACGGAATCGGTTTCAGATTCTGTAAAAATCACCTAAATCCTATTCATGGTGGGCCACGGCACCACTCCACACGGTCGGGTTTTCCAGCTGCTTAGACTTAAAATTTTGAGATGTCAAGTTTTGGCCACGTAAGGGTCAACTGAGATGTCAATGAAAACGGGAGGTGTCCATTGCCGATCGTGACAATCGTAGAAATTGCCAAAAATAACCTAATAAACCTAAACCTAATTAACCCTAACCTAACACCTATTCACCCCAATTGGGGCACAAGAGACAAGCAGATTAACCAGTTTCGCTTCATCTCAAAGCCATTCTTGCCGCCCCCATTGGCACCAATCAGTTGACCTTTCACCCTTTGGTGAAGGTCAAGTAATGGTCAACCGGTTTATGTTTAGTTCAATCTAAACCTAACCCGGTCAACCTCCCGGCACAAAATTTGATAACTTAAAATTTAAAAGCTGGTGCTCATCCTAATTACAAGTTTTTTATGACTAAAAATAAATAAATTTTGCAGTTCATGATCACGAGTACGATCAAGTAATGTGCAAGACATGGACGCATATTTCAAGTTAAATTTTTTGGTGCAGGAAAAAAAAACGAATCCTGAATTTGGTAAAGATGATGAGCACAAGAGGATTTGAGGGTGGTTGAGTTAATGATGTCAATAAATCAAAATCTTTTTCCCATGTCCTTAGAGGGAACTAATTGATTCTTAAGGTTAAAAGTTCATGCCTAGGGCCTTAAGAGTACGATCAAGTAATGTGCAAGACATGGACGCATATTTCACGTTAAATTTTTTGGTCCAGCAGCAAAAAAAACGAATCCTGAATTTGGTAAAGATGATGAGCACAAGAGGATTTGAGGGTGGTTGAGTTAATGATGTCAATAAATCAAAATCTTTTTCCCATGTCCTTAGAGAGAACTAATTGATTCTTAAGGTTAAAAGTTCATGCCTAGGGCCTTAGTCCACTAATTTGATTTTATTTAATTGGATCAAAAAGTGTGTGATTTAATCGGATTTCAAGGCATAATAACACACAAGAACAATAGAATTTTAGAACAAAAAGTGGGCAGAAGGGTCCCTCCAAAGGGAACCTCCAAAGGGAACCTCCAAAATCTCCGGTTTTTTTTTTGTTCCAGAAAAGTAGTTTAGTAATTCTATTGTTCATTTCACGCCGCACCGGAAAAGTTTTCATTTCCTAAAGCATCAGGGCTTAAATTAGCCTCTTAGGGCTTAGTACTGCACCCTCCAAAGGGAACCTCCAAAATCTCCGGTTTTTTTTTTGTTCCAGAAAAGTAGTTTAGTAATTCTATTGTTCATTTCACGCCGCACCGGAAAAGTTTTCATTTCCTAAAGCATCCAGGGCTTAAATTAGCCTCTTAGGGCTTAGTACTGCTTCCTCTTGGACCCAAATCGGAAAGGGAGAAAAGTTGGAAAGTGAACGCTAGCTTTAGTCCCATTTCTCATTCATAAACAAAAACAATTCACAATTCTTGTTTCAGAATTGTGAATTGTGAATTTCAGATAAAATTTCAGATAAAATTTCAGACTTCACATTTTCAGTTTCAGATTCTGAAAAAAAGTGTCAAATTTATAAAAGTGTGTGCTTGCTTACCTAGTGGACGTATGGTATTATTGTTATGAAAACCCATAAACTGTTTTCCTTTTCGGCTTTTGTATAATGGGATTCCACTTTCCGTAATATTTGCTCTTCCAGCCCGGCCAATAATTGCTGCAATTGAAAAATCTGTTCCACGTGCCGCACGACTATCAACTAAATTTCGTGGATCTTCCATTTGGTGGATGTTTAAATTTTTTGTACTTTGTAGTCCACTTGTCACAAGCATTTGTGACACTATTACTGTCACTCCTACCGTGTCACCACCGTGAGTCCAAGTGTAAGTTTTAGAATGAAGTGCCGAATTCCAACACCTTGAAGCCACTAACTCAAAGGTGGAAAATTGAGGGTGNAAGTGCCGAATTCCAACACCTTGAAGCCACTAACTCAAAGGTGGAAAATTGAGGGTGGGTGGAGGTGGTCTCTATCACTCCTGTCGTCGCTCCTCACCAAATGTCGTCAGTCGTGGAGCCGAGCTACTGCCAAGGTGTGAGAGCGGAAGTGAAACTAACTGGAGTGGGGCTTTTTGAGGACAGTTTCACACAATTGTGAATAAGCTAAGGTCATGATGAGGACAGGGGAGAGAAGACTTTCGTTGTCGACAGTGGAACTGAGCAACTTGGAGCAAAAGCCGGAATTTGGCTCAGCCCCTTCTCATTTTGGTTCCTTCCTTATTAGGATTTCCTGCTCCTCAGGTATGCTCACAAGGTGAGGATCCTGAGGAATCCTGAGGATGAGAATCCAGAAGATGAACAAGAGATCTCTTCCATCTTCTCAAGAAGTGTACATAACCTGTCGCGGTGTCCTCTGAAGCAATTACCAAAAAAAAAAGACCAGCCCCAAGTTGGGGCAACTCCACCACACCTTCGGACCACCAATCACGCAGCAGTCTTATCCCTTTACACTGCTGGCTGCTCACACCGTTTTTTTTTTTTAAAAGGCACATACAGAAGCACTCTGTTGATTACGAAGAGACAACGGTGGCAGAAGGAACAAATGGGGAGACGGAGAGGCCGGGGAGGCTAAGAGCTTTAAAAAGGTTAGAGCTGCGTGTAAGAACGGGAAACTCGAGCCCCAAACAAAGTTTTTTCTTGGCACAACGCTGCTGAGCTTCTAGGCTTCTAGTTTAGGGTTCTAGTTTAGGCGTCGTGCTGTTGGTGAACCGTTGGTGAAGGCATCCCTCTTCTACTATGCGTGCATACTCATTTAATCCACGGGAAAAGGAAATGGGTTTGAGATTGCTCAAGATCTTTTCTTTTGGGGCCTGGAAGGCCGCAAAGCTCTTTTTCCAGCTCCACGGCCCAAAAATCCAACTAAACGTTCATCCATTTCCAAATCTCGAAAGAGAAGAGATAAATTGAGCGAATGCGGATTCGGATAGATAGTTCCAACATTCTGATGTGGAAAGGGAAAAAAGGATTTTGTATTTCTTGTATGGGGCTGCTACGACGATGGCCATGGAGAAATAGCTGGAGAAATAGCTGGAGAAATAGCTGGAGAAATGGAAAATATTCCCAATGCATCACCCTCCTGCCTTAGCTATTTCCAGCACTTCCAGAACTTCCAGCGCTAGACAAAAGCGTACAAAAATTGTAATGGAAAGTAGTGACATGAAAGAAGTAAATCTTTCTCTGGATTTCAATGGCTTACAAAGAGAGACAACAGATACGACTCACTGTCTTTTTGTATTTTGAGATTATTCCAATCCCCAGTAGATTTTGGATTAAGGACTTTCTCTCGCTTTCTTCCAAACAAAACTGATTCATTGAGACTCAATCCTGCTAAA
>JABASL010001651.1:0-10365 GCA_019775825.1 Neanura muscorum
AACTTGGCCCCTCAAATTCAGCCCCTCAGACTGTAAAATTGCCGACATATGCTACATAACTAGTTCGTTTAGGATTTGACGCTAAAGAGAGGTTTTAGGTTCAAAAGTCGGCATTGAGGGGCCAACTTGTAACGACCAAGTCTGCTATAGCTCCACAGCTTCCAAAAAATTGCTATCCTGATTCGTTTTTATTGCAATCTTCGTTGAACGTTTTCCTTCTTATTTGTAGGGAGCCCTGCCACAGACTTTGGTAGTAACCGGCTGTATTCGCAAGTCCCGAGCACCACAAACTTTGTGCTGTCAAAATGTTAAAAACATATCGGACTGTTGTGACCCAGGCTTGGGCTTAAATATTTCCTCGAAGTCACAAAATACTTTGGACGATACAGTATTAATTCCATATCCGGAGCCAGATATTTGGTTTGTATCTTTCACGGCAGCGTGCTATTTTCAAGGGTAAGTAGAATACGGAGGTAAAATGTATCAAATAAAAGTATTGCAAATTTTTCTATTGTTTGGAATTTGTAGCATCCAGGTTCCTTGTTCAGTTCCGGAAGTCTTAATTTCAATAGACATTCGCACAATGCCTTGTGTAATTAATAAACCAGAAACTCCTGGAGGTCAAATTCTACCTTGCGGGGACTATGGTTAGTATTTTACCGTTTACTAGGAGTCCTTACACCAAAATTATTTTTAAAAAGTTTGTATTGTTAATTACATAAAGTTAATAATAATTTGAATCAGGAGTTTGTCAAGAAGTTCACAAGGGACAGTTTTTCTACACTACTTGTCGCTGCATTGGAGGTAATTTATTAATGCTTTTTTTGTTGGATACAAAGCGAAACGTTAAAAGTGATAAAGAGATTTTAAGTCTAAAGAAGCTACAAAAAGGAATGAAGTATCGCTTTTGATATGCTACCGTGTGCTCAACTGCTAACTTTAATTTTTTGATTTTACCCCCTCTTCGTCCGAGGGAAGGAGGGAGGGAAAATTAAAAACTTAAAGTTGGCAGTTGACCATACGGTACGTGCCGACGTGTCAGGGGAAGTTGACATGTTTAATGTATTTGGTATTTCCTGAATTTACAGGATACCGTGGATGGGCGTGCTCCGATGAATCAGACGCTACTCCGGAGTATCTCTTACTTATGTCAACTCTGCTATTGACCCTCAGCAATGCGTTCTTTGCTCCTGCAATTTTCCTTGCCTGCAGACGACGAATGTTTACACAGGCTTTGGTTTATTTGAGTACTATGATTGCATCAACGCTCTATCATGCTTGTGACCAAGATATTTTTGGATATTGCTTGACAAGATTTCAAGTAAGTTAAATTTTTTTGATGTCAATGACTGATTAATTTTTTTCATACTTTGATTTGGGTTACAGGTTCTACAATTTTGTGACTTTTTCTCATCAATCTTGGCATTTTGGGTGACATTAATAGCGTTGGCAAGATGTCCTCCTAAATATGATTCTGTCCTGTACATGATGGGTGCAATTGTAATTGCTGTAGGAGTGGAATATAATCGTACTGGACTACTAGTCTTTGTCGTTCCATTTGCTCTGGGAATTGCGATTCCCCTAAGCGTCTGGACATATCGAAGTGTACAGAGCCGAACATGTATAAGACCTGACGTTTGGAGTGTCATCCTTTTCTTACCAGGGGTATGCCTTGGCGGGGCTGGCCTCATTTTATTTGCTTTCGTCGAAACAGAAGACAATTACAGGGTAAATATGTACATAATGTGCCTTGTCCTTCTAATGTACTTCCCATTTTTCAAGTTTCGCATTTTGTGTTAACTTAATTTTTATTTGTTTTTCACAGTATACACACAGCGCATGGCACGTCATAATTGCCTTGTCGCTACTGTACTTACTCCCAAAGAGAGTACGGAAATCTAAAGGAACTTATAATGACACAAATGGGACTGGACACATGGAAGTGAGTAATAGTGCAGAACTGGCAGGGGTAAGTGACCCAACATCTCCAACGGAACACAACCCAATCTTCTTCGTCACTTCAGAATTGGATCACCTTGTACAAGACGTCCCTCCACCACTCAAATGAATCATTATTCACAAATGGCAAAAAATAATCCCACACGCACAACAACGCACGCACAGAGTTTGTTGCCACGTATTTTCCAATTTGCAGTTTGATGTAAAGTTAGTTTAATCCCGTTTCTCATTAATCTCCTATTTAAATTAGTTCTAAAACACCATTAGGTTGTGAAATTGTGAAATACGGCTGTCAATTAAGTGCGTGCTAATTAATATAGTTTAAAAACAGACAATCTAATTGGCAATATCTTAATTCCAAAGGAGATCTTAATACTAACAGTGTCCAATCACTAATCTTTAGCAATTTACTGACTCAAAATAAGGGTAAAGGTCACAATCACTTTCCTGTCATAGGTGACAGTAACAGTATTTTAGATTTCAATAATTCACTTAAATTTGCCATGTATTAACGCCATTTTAAGGTATTATTCAGAAAAAGCGGCAGGAAAATGTCTTTCGTTCTCTAGATTCGGAAATTGTTAATCTCATTTGCCACACTTGCCTAATTCAGAGCTATTTTGATTGTGTTCATTACGATCTAATTAAGTTAATAACCATGAATTATGAATTACTAGTTTGACAATGTCTGTTTCGTTATTGGATTTTATTAACCACGGTTAATAAACCACAGGCCCATAATTGTAATGTTATACCTTAACTGAAGAGAATACAATTAGTTGGAGTTTTGTAGAGATAATTTAAAAGTTTTTTAAATTATTGTTTTCAATTGTAAAATTTCAGACCAGGTTCCCAGAAAACGCGTATTCTGGGCATAGTTGTATAGTCTTCCAAGCTTCCAGGCTTCCGGAAGAAAAAATAAAATTTTCTTCCGGCTTCCAGTCTTCCGTTTTCCGAGGCCACCCCCAGTCTTCCAGCTTCTAGTCTTTCGGCTTCCGAGGCTACCCCAATCTTCCAGGCTTCCGAGGCTACCCCAGTCTTCCAGGTTTCCGAGGCTACCCCAGTCTTCCAGGCTTCCGAGGCTACCCCAGTCTTCCAGTCTTCCGGAGTTGGAAGCCGGAGGAGTGTCTTCCAAGGCTTCCCGAAGACTCCACCACACATTTTCCCTATCTTGGGAAGAGTCGGAAGGATTCTTCCGGCTTCCGAAGCTACCCAGGTCGTCCAGATTCCACGGCTTCGGAGGCTACCCCAGTCGTCCAGCTTCCAGTCTTCCGGCTTCTGAGGCTACCGCAGTCTTCCAGCTTCCCGGCTTCCGAGGCTACCGCAGTCTCCCGGCTTCCGATCCGAGGCTACCTCAGTCTTCCGGAAGCCGGACGCTGAAGCCTGGAGTTTGTCTTCTTTGGAAGAATCTTCCGGAAGACTATTCCAAACAGAGGGGCATATTGCATAAGTGTGAGAATCTAAATTAGAGCATTTAGAATTCATGAATTTCCAATGAACAGCCACACGCACTTCCATTTTCCCTATGGAATATTTTAGAATTGTAAAAATACTCCATGACAGCTAGACAGAGACAGATTGTTTGAGTGTATTTAAAATAACCAATTTGAGAAAAGGCAGGCAGGGTTTAGACAGGTGACTGTTGGACGTGATTGCCCTGTGTTTTTGGGAAAGAATTGTTAATAACCAGGGCGTTTGTCCGTTGTAGAGCAATTAGTAATTCGACCTGAGCAAATGGTCGTCTGTCTCTTTCAAATAGAGTCAGTTGTGCCCTTGTAAAGGCTTGGGGTCTCCTGCCCTTTACTTTTGGGACTATTGGGACCTTAATCTCTTTAGGTGTGAACAACTACTTAATGTTAGGCAGATGAGATGATAATTAAAACTTTCAATAATTACAAGTTCATCAACTCCACTTCAACGGTTAGACAGTTTCAAATGACCTCCTATTAACAATCCCTGCTTAACCTAAACTACAGAGTGGACGTCGTCTGGAATTCCCAGCCGCAGAAATTACTTTCATTGTTCTACTTTTGTTGGCAGTTACGCTTATATCCTACCCAACTCTACTCTTTCACACAGAAATAATGAAAATATAAGTATTAAAATATAAGTATTAAAATATAAAAATTAAAACATACAAATATAATAATCAAAAGATAATAATAATCAAAAGAAATCCTAGAATTTTGGAATCTATTCCCAGAAGGCCCTTCTGAGAAGGGAGGAAGGGTGAAAGTGAATTCACTTTCACTCTCAGTCAAAAGAGCAAATTTAGCCAACTCTGAACGGAATTGGAGGCGTGAAATGCTCTAATTAAGCTTAATTGTTGTATAATTAATGTAATTAACCCATTTATTAAAGTTAACATGTAATGTTAACATGTTAGCTTTAAAAAAAGTGGCCAAGATTAATGTTTGTTGTTTGTTATGAAATCCACATGTTTTGATTGCAGAAAAGACGCTTTTAATTACCATTTTTTTTTCTTGAAGTCAGACACATTGAAATGATAATTTAATGATTCACAAACAGCGCTTGCAAATTTTGAAAAGAACAATGACATTAACGTCGTCCTTGTGAGTTGTGCAATAAAATGCATCTTCAATTATCAACAATATCCTTCAACTCACTGGTTTGTTTTAATTACACTAGGATTTGGTTTCAAAATTTACAAGTACCGATGACCTGTGACCTCACCCGAACGAAATGTTTAAACATTTTAACATTTCGTTATTTAGACAAACCCTAATCTTTTCGATGGTGCATGGTTGTGGTTAAAATGCTAAAGAAAATAGAACGGTAGATTCGTCAGACATTTTCCAGACCCTTGACTTTCAAAATATATCAATGACCCCTTGACCCCTGATTCAGGGATTGCCTAAAGGGTTCTGCATCATCAAGAATCTCGTGTATGTCATCATCAATTCTAATCTCTTGTAGAAAACTACTGTAAGGGTTATTCTACGGATTATAGATAACAGCGTACCCTTGCTTTTAGTCTAAAGGTTTTCTCAAATAAAAATGATTCACTTTTAAAGTTCAAAAGCTGTTTAAAAACTATTCAAAGCCAGCGCAGCGTTAGTCGAAATTCAAAGAATTTTAACATTAAGTTGGATTTTAACTAAATTTATGCCGAAGCATCGGCTAAGTTAACTAGGGTTGGATGGATCGTTTGATTTGTTGGACTATTTTTTACTTAAAATTTGAATTTTTTTGAAAATTATTTTGAATTTTGAATTTTTTTTTTGAATTTTTTTTTGAATTTTTTATTTAGAAAAACTCATGTCTGACTCAGTGACGCTCTATTATTATTTTAATCGACGGAGAGAAGGAAAGGATTAAGGATTAGTACAATGTTTTACAACGTAGACCCTAAATACTTCCCATTAGGAGGCACATTGACTTTGACACTCGACACGACTCAAAATAGAAATCAAATTCTCACGAGTCGAGTCAGAGGTCATCAACGGCCACTGCATACCAAATCAAATAGATTTGAATAATTTGCAATTCTAGAATTTTAGAAAGCCAGACTCATCTTTACGGAATTTCGCAACTTCCGCAAAAATTTTGGGAAGCGGATGATGAATGTACGAAAGGATGTAATTCTATGTACACGACGTCTGAATCACATCCGTAATTTATGACATTGCATCCTCACAGGAATGATTGCGTAGTTGCAAAAATTAAAAAAAAAAATACCAACTGACTCAAATTTCACGTCTGGCACCCAAATGTTAACTTTTAAAAATGCAGTTGCACTTCTCAAATTGCAATGCTGCAAATTTCCTTGATATTAAAAAAAACGCGCAAGAGACAAGCCACGCCAGATGTGATATAATAACGAAATCGAACCTTCGATTTATTTCGTTTCCATTGGCCCGGTTAATGGCTACGATAATAGTATAATATATTATGTACTATAAAATCCACTAATAATAATTACTATGTAAATACTTGTTACACAGAGTCACTGAAGCACCTTAGGGGAATCCCCGCATGCATGATTTGTTTTGTTGGAGGATTTTTGTTGCTAGTGAGAAAATGAAAGACACGACGGTGGTTGCGTGTTTTTAAATTAATTTATCATAATATAAGTAAGTATATAATAAACGGCTACTACGACTGTTTACAAATCATAATTAACTAGTTGATGCGGATAACAAAATTATTGCTAGATCAGTTTCAGTAAATAGCAATAGTAACTGTTTAACAAAGAAAAGAGCATGCGCATGGCCATTTTCATCCTTAAGTGCTTCAACGTCACTGGTTACAGCAATATAAAGAAATAAGTCAGGATAAAAGATCAGCTCATCTATACTAAACCCACCCACAAGCAGCTGCCTCACTACATAGGAATTAGTTAATTACAATTAATACAATTTACAAAAAAGAAACAAAATTAAAATCACATTGTAACAGATATTTTTTCACTCAATTGTCAAATAAGTTTGATTAGGCAAAGTTTTTAAGATAGTTGGTTTTTACAGTGTGAAAAGGTTAATTGCAGCAATGACTTGATAGTTTTGTTATTAATCTTTAGTTCTTACGTAGTTTGTCACGAAATTCATCGAATACAGGTGTAGAGATTGAGTGTAGATTTATTTTCTTTTTGTGAACGGTTTTTACTGAAGACGTTCCAGAATCTTAGTGTCTCATCCCCTGCTCCAGTAACTATTGCCTCACCATCCGGTGACATGGCTAGGTAGAGAACACGGTAGGAGTGACCGGTCAATTTTGCTACTTGTTGGAGCGAGGGATACTTCCAGACAAGAATTTGATTCTGAGAATATCCGTGAGTACTCACCTGGAAGTGAAACATTGATATTTTACATTATTTTACACTAATTCGCTCATTTTAAGAAATCATTGCTGACGATATTTTATGTTTCAACTTTTTTTTAGATCAAGATTTAGAACTTACGAGTTCAGATGAATGTTTGGACCAGGCGAGATTACACACCTGTGACCCAGTGTCTATGCATTGCATCGGTTGACCAGTAAGAGTATTCCAAAATCTTATGCAACGGTCAGCAGTTCCTCCGCCACTGGCCAACAGTCCATGATGATGTGGAGACCAGGCGATTGCTACGGAAAATTACAGAGGATTTACATTATAGGAATTTCAGGAAAACAAGCTTGTCAATTTTTGCAACGCTTAATAAATTACACAAATTAGCAAAATTGTCAAATATTAAAACCGTATATTTTGAATTAAATACCTTTGACAGCCGCTAAGTGTTCAGTATAACTTTGAATTGGAACAGTAGAGTGAAGGTTCCAGACGTAAAGCCGATTGTCATTTCCACCTGAGGCAAGATATTGGTTGTCTGGGGACCACTTTAGACCACACACTTCTTGCCTATGCCCCACCAGTTGTCGTTGAATGGCTGGAGGTTCACGGATGTCTTTCTGGTTAATAAATCTGTCGCGTGAGCCACTAGAGAGTATGTCGCCATTCCAGGCTATGGCTCCCACACGGGCCGTGTGTCCAGGAAGGACGGTTACTTGCTTTCCAGCCGTGGCATCCCATACCTGAACTAGCCCAGATTGTGTGCCTACTGCTACAAGACTCCCCTGTTTAATTTAAAAACAAAACTCTAGAGTTCGTTCACATTGCATGTTGTTATTCTTATATGAAAATATTTACGCGCTCGTTCCAGGAGACAGATGTGACAACATCGTCACTAGTCGCTAGATCGCAGAGACGCGTAACCTGTGATGTGCAAGCAGACCACAAGTAAACGCAGGTCCCCAATCCCACGCTAAGAACATTCTGTGATGACCAGTCCACTAGATTCAAGTAAAAGTCGTCCTGTAATTCCGGAGCATCCAACACCTACACATGAGAATTCAATTATGAATCATGAAACCTGGAGGATGAATCTCATGAGATTATGTCTACTCATTCAATTTATACCTTGAAAGGGACTTTGGAAATGCGTCGGGTAGGCTTCTTCGGGGATCGTAGCAACTTCTCTGATTTATTACTGATAGGAGAGAGGGAGTACGAAGACATTGTCTCATTAATTATAGCGGTGCGTTCCGTTGAGTCAAACTATATTAAACAGGCAAAAGAATAATTAAGTAAGGCCTACGTAATCCTGGGAAAAAAATAGGGAAAAAATAAATCAGAAAATAACTCGTACGTGAAAAAGTTTACGGTTTGGTTGAATCTTCTTTTGCGTACTACCAGGGCCGAGATCTTTATTGTCTTCATGTTGATAGCCCAGCATTTCATTCATCAGTAAGCAAGAGTACAGCACTGATCCATCTTTATTATTTTCAGCATTGTCTCGATTTCGTTTGTGTGGAGATGCTGCTGCTTTGCCCGTCTCCTAATAATCACACAGAAAATGAGGATATGATTTCCCTAATAGCTAATGGGAATTTAATCATTTGACCTATTTAGATCAAAGAAAATAATATTGAAACCAGGAAAGCACGTGCGACTACTCCAGTTTCCTCATAAGAAACACTTTAAATATTTTTTCGATGGCCAAGACTTCATGGCTACATTTAGTATCTTATCACCTGGTCTGAGTACTCTGGAGCTCAACCTTGGATGTTGGATGGTCCATTCCCCGTGTAATTATTTGCTCAAAACTAGTCACCAGTATTTAGCGATTGGAATTTTAATACTTTCAATCCTATACTTAAGCGACGTTCCCAATACTACGATTCCGCCTATACCAGGTTCCGCGTAGTCATATATAGTATCTTACACGCGCAAGTAATAAATAGTACAAGGTTTTGCACCTCCAAGGTTATGGGATCAATGAAACTGCTGGAGTTAGGTTTTACCCTCTTATGACAAGAATTCCAATCAATCTCTTTAGCGACCATACATTGGTACATTCCATACTTTAAGTCAAGAATGTACGAATGGAAAATGTAAACTATTATCTTATGAATGTAGCTAAGACTACAGAAGAATGGTGTTCAGTTACCTGAATACTACAAGAAATGTAATTGAACTTACGGCAGGTGGTGGTTGGGCTGGAGCTGTTGGATAAGTTAAATTCCATGTATTTCCAGCTCTAGTTGGTATAAATCTGTCACCATACTTTGGTTTCATTGGTGATAGGATTCCATTTGGTTGTTTGACACCAGTACTTGATGAAAGTTGACACGGGGATAGAGGTGAGTGATGAAATGAGGTCATGATGGGTACACTGAATGAAGTTTGTAGATAATGATTTAGGTGTGCGGGGAATACACGACCCGAGGGATGAGAATGTTAAGGGTACTTCAAGGGTCAAGGGTCAATGTTCACTAATTATTGATTACTGATTACGAGGAAATGAATAACGAGTGTCCAGAATGAGTGATATTTGAATACTGACTCTTAATTGACCAATGTTAGAAATTATTGTGTTGTGAGGCCTCTGAGTTGCAGAGGTTGAAAGGATCAGTTCAATTCTGAAGAAAAAAAGAAAGGAGAGACAACTCTCCCTTCTCTGCGCCTGCGCACACAAAAATACAAATAAAGACGCACGCACTCAAAGTTACGCAAACATCATCAAACACCGTCTCTCTGTTGGGCCGTGTGACCTCAATGACCTCATCAAACACAAGCTCTTAATTCAAGGTACTTAATTCCTCTAATTGACCATACTTGTTCATCATTAAAAAAATTATCTCACTTTTTACACTTTTTTAAACCTAATTTTTCAAATTTTTTATTCTGAAGCACTTACAGCAGGCGCTAGTTACGTAGCCGGTATGACGTATTTACGGAGGTTAAAATTAGGATGAGGGGAATCACAACTATTAAACTTAATGACAATTTCTCTTTTTCTTTTCAAAAGCACACTAAAATATATCTTATTGAATTATAATATAATAATATTACTATAATATTAATATTATAAATAATATAATATATTTATAAAATATATAATAATATTCTAATATTGACCGAATTCTCGTGATTTTGGTTAGTCATTTAACACCATTATAATTATTTTTTGCTTTAAAATTATAAATAACAATTTTTAACAGCCCCAGGGTAGGCGATATAATTTTATATGAAAATATTTACTTTCTCTTTAAACTTAATTAATTTTACTATTAACTATGTTTATTAAGTCAAATTTATTTACGATATTTATTTCCTTTGAATTTTTAGTAGATATAATTAATTATAATGAGTATAATGAGTGAGCAAAAAAGTACACTTTTTGTAGCATAAGTGTAATTAAATTTATTAGAAATATTATTTGTATATAAGTAGATCCGAAAACTCCGGTCTCGTAGTCCGAGTGGATAGGTTATCACCCTATCCATGAGTGGGCGGTGGTTCGAGTCCAGCCGTCGCCTCACACTTTGGTGGTTTTTCCCGAAAGGGTTTCCCACCAGACTTGCCCAAATGGGGTGTGGGGAAGGGTGTCCCGCCTGGAGAGGACG
>JABASL010001653.1:0-10351 GCA_019775825.1 Neanura muscorum
TTCTCAGCTGCTTAAAATCATTGGCTCAGTATTTTGAGGCCACTTATGTTGGGACAAATTTTGCAGAACCGCTTTTCCCAATAATTTTCTGGAACGTGCACGAACGGGTTTAGACTGGTATACCGAAGACTTCTAACTTTGTTGAAGGATTTCACAACAGGTTCAACAAGTTACTTTGTGTTCACCGTCCTCTGCTGTGGAGATTTATGCACACAGTGATAAATTTGCAGCGTACGACGGAAAATGCTTGTGCCATAATATGTCGTCCTGGCAGTCACCCAAGGCTTCAACTGAAGAAAAATCGCAGACTTAACGACAACCTTGTAAGGATCTGGTTTAAGGATGAGGTTTACTCCTTATAAGTTTTCTCCCTCACTGGGTAGGAAATCTCTGCACTTGTATTTTCCATCAGCAAAAATTTTAATATTAGGTACAAACACTAAAAATGTGAACCATCCCCATTTGATAGGGCAATTGCCCTAAATCAATAAATCAATGCATTCATTAATAAACTTGCGTTAGTTCAACTCTATCCTATGCGATAACGCATCAACGCAAATAAATCTGCAGTCTCCTAAAATAAAGCTCGCGTTTTGCATAGTAATTTTTAGTAAGTGGGACAAAAATTATCTAATTGTATTTAAAATATCATTATGTGTATTAATTATTGTATAGGACCGCCTACGTTATACAATAGGGCTTAATTTCTCTATACTCGCAAGATGTGAATCGGCATTTTTGTGTGTAAAATTTTTGAGGCCATAAGTATTCTCTCTAGCCGATATAATCAAATATTGAAACCTTAAAAAAATTACAGACTAATTTTACATACCTAAATGTTGATAGGGCTAAGCCAAAATCAACGAAATTATTCAATCAATCATTTCAAATTTAGTCAGTTTTTGTGCCCTGGAGAATGCTTCATGAATCCGGAAAGCGTTCAGTGGTAAGCAGCGGACCAACAACATTTATCTAAAAGTCATGTTCCAACGTCTGATGAAGTATAGGGTTTGCTATCTATTATTTAGTTTGGTCAATTAACCCTGGAAGTTTTGGTACTCATTTTTGTTCTGAATCCTTGCTTGTATGGAAAAATACCATGGCAGAGTTTAATTTACAAAGAACTTATTATACGCGAGGTTGTATAATAGATAGGTGAAGGAACACGTATTTCCGTTAGAAAGCCCAATAATATTACAACTTTATCCTGTTGTGTTACTTACCACCTAGCAATGTCCTAGTCCTTTTGGGAATAAATTATTGGGCCACTTCTACCACATGGTGGGAAACCCTTTCGGGAAAAACCACCAAAGTGTGAGGCGACGGCTGGACTCGAACCACCGCCCACTCCTGGATAGGGTGATAACCTATCCACTCGGACTACGAGACCGGAGTTTTAATGTCCTAGTCCTTTTGGGAATAAGTTATTGGGCCACTTCTACCACTTCCTGCCTCTTCCCATTACGCGGAAGTGGGAAGGTAGAACCACTTACCTCTTTCCCTTTTTGTAAATCTTTCAAGACATGCGCACTAACGACGACGGACCAATCATTACCATCACTCATTTTGATTTTAGGATAAGAGTAATATTTCCTCAAATTATTAAAATCCGAAGGTCAATGGTACATGAGATAGAAGATATTTTTCGTTGCCCGCCTTGCAAACGTTTAATTTTAACTATTCAATTTCGTTAAACTAACATGGAAAATATTAATATTGATAACGACATTAATATGATAAATTCAAACCGTTAAGTGTTCCAATTTTATTTCTTTCAAGAATATCATGTTTCTAAAATTCTTGTAGGACTATTCACCTAAAAGGACAAATTACCCAAATAGTACAATTACTAATGTTACTAAATTATATTTGCAATTATGCTTGTTAATTATTATTTACAGATATTACGGCATCCAATTTACACTTTTTCTCAGCACTTGATTGTGCTTAACTTCCGTAGTAAACCGTAGTAGTGTAACATGTGCTTAGTAAGTATTATATATATTATCTATTCTATTATTATAGTTAATAATTATAAACTTAATAGTTATATAAAGTGGTTATATAAACCTAGTTTATATTTTTGATACAAGTTTGAGAGGCTTCCTAAAAATTTTCTATTTAAAAATTGCACCTCGTTCCAAATAATTCAGAGCTCATTAGAGACAACGAAACTGTGTCTTATAAGAACGTTCTGTCCGTCTGTACGTTCCGCCCTCTAGACCGCAGAATGACATCTCAGTTATTTTCTTTTTTAAGATATTTCCAAAATATTTTTAAAATAACTTGAAAACCTTTCACTTCGTTCAAAAATATCTCCTTGTGGTTCAAATTTGTTACGTCGCTATCTCTCCTTGTCATGTCCTTGAGATGGTTTATGAGTGAAATTACCTTAAGTAAACACCCTGTCCGTCCGTTTGTCTATCCGTCTTTTTGCAAAGCTTAATTAACAATTATCAATAAAATAAAATAAAATTTTAAATTAAAGAAAAAGTCCTTGAGATTGTTTATGAGTGAAATTACTTTAAGTAAACACCCTGTCTGTCCGTTTGTCTATCCGTTTTTTTGCAAAGCTTAATTAACAATTATCAATAAAATAAAATAAAATTTTAAATGAAAGAAAATTGAAGTTCAATTATTTAGTTTTGGCTTAAGCTAATACTAATGAAGTTTTAAGATTTAATTATTAATTTTACCGAACGGATCCCGAAACACGAATTGCGTCATTATTGAATTCAATGTCCCGAAAGCTAAGTGTATCTTGGTTAAGCGCAAGAGACCCTGCAGGTACGATGCCCTGCAATTTGTTAACCAGATCTGCAACAGCATTTTGAAAGGCCTCGTTAACTTGAGCGGATGCCAAAGTGGTAAACCAACCGGAAAACATGTTGAAGAGGTAAGTTTTTGCGTGTAATATTTTTGAATCCGTATTANGAAAGGCCTCGTTAACTTGAGCGGATGCCAAAGTGGTAAACCAACCGGAAAACATGTTGAAGAGGTAAGTTTTTGCGTGTAATATTTTTGAATCCGTATTAGCAAAAATTTGAATGTCACCAATTGAAAATTGTTGTTTAGTTGCTACAAAAGTTGGTGTGCAACGTAAGAGGACCGTACCGTTTCCAGAACCGGAAACTAAATACTCTGCCTCCAGTACGCTATTCCTTGTGGAACATCGGAGCAGGGTTTCCAACTGTACATTTGCATTTGGAATATTGTACCCTTCAAATAATTTGAATATGTCGGATACGGGAAACTCATGTCTAAATGTCCCAGTTAAGTCTACATCAAAATTAGCTCCTGGATTAGTGCCATTTGGGTCCCGCGTGGTGCGGAGGTGCAAATTCTCAACGATGAAGGAAGTTGATGGCGGGAGATTTTGAGTAAAATTCCGCAAAACATTTTCAACTTTAATAAATTTACTGATTTCCGCTCTTATTTTTTCCGTTGTAGGACCTAATGTAGGAACAATGTGTTTATTTACATCGTTACTGACATCACCAAGTGACCACACCGAAAATAACTTAGCCTTTGGAACGTTTTGTAGCGTATGAGTTGTTCCGCCAATTTCAAAATTAATGAAATTCTCTCCGGAAATATCAAATAACTCAAAATCAAAACTAACTTCGGCCTTAATTTTTGGTAGTTTTATGGTATTATAATAAACTTTACGTGGGTCAATTTTAATTGGCACAGTAATCCGAGCGTTACCTGTATCGGGGTCTCGTTCAATTTTGACCTTTTCTTCAAAATTAATTTTTACCTTATGTTCACCTGGTTTATTGTCATTTAAATTCTTTTTACGAACGTAGGGGCTTGATTTTATTTCTTGTGTTATCATATCCGCCAGTTCACTATCGGTCAATTTTAGGTGAATGTTACCCAGTACCTGGCCTTTTGTACTTGATTGGTCTCGATTGAACGCCTGTAGTGTTCGCCTTGTGTTTTCCACTTGCAGCTGCGCCTCTCGCCTCAAAGTAAAATTTACTTCGTTGATTTGAGACTTCAATTGTTCTTTTCGTTTCTTACTGACGGCAGCAACTGCTTTCCGCATTACTTCGTCGTGCTTGACTTGGCCGTGATTATCTTTCAAATTTTGAAGTAGTTTAGCATGTGTAGAACTGGCGTCTTCCTCGGATAAGTGGAATAAATTTTTCATTTCGGCGGTGAGTAGATTTGCAAATATTTTCTTGAATCCCTTGTTTTTCTTATATTTTAAGTTAGTCTGCTTTTCTGGACAAATTTTTTCTGCGTCCCGAACCCTTCGAATTAGGTTTTCTGGATCAGTTGCGTCAATCGCTTCTTTCTCCCTTTCCAAACTTTCCCTTTTGTCTTGGAGTGCACTCAATTTTTCATTTTCTTCTTTTTCTTTTGCAATAAGAGAATTAAGCAACTCCTATGCCAAATTTTTATCTTCAATGTTTTGCTCTACTTTTTCAAATAGCAAAGACCAAAAAGTTTTAAAAAGATTAGGCAATACATCCGCCCATTTTTTATACACTGCTTTCACTTGTTCTTTTTTCTCCCATTGTTTCAATGCTTCTTGCCCTCCGAGTCTTGTGCCATACCGAACAATATCTTCTAGCTCTCTGTCCATTATTCCATTTCTGTTAAATGGGAGGTATGAAAAGTATGGGGCTAAATATTGAACTAACAATTCTCCAGTTTTATCAAGTGAAAAATTAGCAACAATGTGCACCACAAATTGGGCTGGACTACTCAGAAACTGTATTACAGTTATCACAGGCGTTACCACGGCCTCACAAGGGCCCAGGCGTCGTTCCCCGTTTATGTCTCTGTCGGTCGTTCTAGTTCCGTAAACTTTTCTGTCTACAGTTTGACTGAGCGGTGTGGTAACAAATAGCAAAAATTCCATTAACCTTATAATGGTGCTAGATTCCTTGTCCGTTAGACCTTGAAGTAGTCTCCAATAGTTAAAAATTTGAAACGCTTTGGCAGTCCAAGTATCTCCTGGTGAAACGTATTGATTTTGTAGAATCTGTAGGAGTCTAGAGTTTCTAGTGGATTCTAATGGCGGAAAATCCATTTTAATTGGTTCAAATTAAAAAACCATGAAGAGACGCTTTGGCAGTCCAAGTATCTCCTGGTGAAACGTATTGATTTTGTAGAATCTGTAGGAGTCTAGAGTTTCTAGTGGATTCTAATGGCGGAAAATCCATTTTAATAGGTTGAAATTAAAAAACCGTGAAGAGTGAAATGGGTTTTACTAGTGCAGTCTTCAAAACTAAACTGCATTTGTCCAACTTCAATTCTGGAATGGCAGGATGTGGCCAAGGGGTGTTGGGGAAGACGTTCCTAACCACGGACACACAATCTTAGCCTGTCACTGCCACGTTTCTCATCTGTCTGTATTCTACATGCTTTGCTTGTTATCAAAAGTTATTTAGGATAAATTGGTTTTTTAATTGTTTTGATATTTTAAAAAAACCTGGACGTTCGAAAACGCGAAATAACGTTTGTTAATGCTTAGTTTTAATGCTAATGTTGGTTAGTAAGTAATCATTACAGGTAATTTATGTTAGTGAAAATATTAATATCGGCGGGTGAAATCGCCTGGGGATTTTATACGCTCACGAGGGGAACACGGAACCTGTTAAATTCAGAAACTTCTGAAGCTTTGGCAAAATGATCCGTATGATACCCCAACAATCCACAAATTATGCCGTAATGCCATGGCGGGTTTTTCAACAAAAAATCGCCAATTTGAAGTTCAAAACGGTTGAAGAAAGTTGAAAAAAGTTGAAATGTTCAAAAAGGTTGAAGAAAGTTGAAAAAAGTTGACAAAATTCAAAAAATTTGGCAAAGTAGAAAAAAAGTTGGAAGAATCGAAGAAAGTTGGAAAAGTTCAAATAGGTTGAAGAAAGTTGAAAAAAATTGAATAAACTTAAAAAAGTTGGAAAAGTACAATTTTTTTAAAAAAAGTTAAAAAATCTCACAAAAGTTGGAAAACTTCAAAAAAGCGGATAGTAGTTGAGTAGTTTTGTTGCCTAGCCCATTTTGAACATTTGCGCAGGGTCCCCCTTCGAAAACTCAAAAATCATATGCTAAATCCAATAAGGATTTTCAAATTTGGCGGAAATATTTTTTTTAAACACCCGCCATGGCGTCACGGCATAATTTGTGGATTGTTGGGGTATCATATGGATCATTTTGCCAAAGTTTGAGATAAAAAAAAGTATAGTTGGGATTTCATGGACAAGCGGGTTACGCTGCAAAAGGGATCATTTGGCACCTTGCACATGTGTATAGTTATTTTGGAATTTAATAAAATCATTTAAAATTCCGGATGCAAACGATCAAGTCTTTATTTGCTGTTTCGTAATTGTACAGTTAGTTGAATTTGATCGAGCACAACACCAAGGTTGAACATTTCAAATAATTTTCCTAAACACAGAAATGGTGCGCATCGGATTAACTTCCCTATTCTAAGAAAGGGGGGGAGGGTTGATAAAATGCGGACTATTTTTGTGTTTAGGAAAATTATTTCAAAATGCGGTCTAGTGCAATGTAAATTGCGGCCCAAAAAAATTCCAGCCTTATTGTAATCAGTTCTATTGGCACTGCGCGGTTTTATAACTGTTACATGAAGGTCGGGTGTAGGATATTTTTTTTAGAAGAGAAGGCTTTGATATGGCACGATCGTTGTTTCCTCGTCGTGGCTCACTAACCAGGGGTCCTTTTAGTCTGTTTATTTCAGAAAAATTTGAAACTTGGTACATGAACTCCTTATGATGGGTCATGAACTGTACATTAATATTGCATTTCAAAAATTGAATTTTCATATTAGATTTTACATGTAAAATTTCAAGGTTTGACTTGGGGGACCACGTGAGAAACACCGAAAATTTATACATAAATGATACTATGCTTTTGTACTATTACTATTGCGAAACCTTTTGTTATGTGAGTATTTTTTAGTATCTACAGCTAAGTTGTTAGCACACCTTGCTTGCAAATTTAACTTATTCAAACCTTGGCTCAGTATTGCGTTTGCATATTTGTTTGCACACTAGTTGTACGTTTGTTTGCAAAATAGATTTGCACATTTCCTTACAAACCAGGGTTGCACATGTCGTTTTACCCTGAAATTTTACATGTAAAATCCCATAAGATATTTCAACTTTTGAATTCAAAAAGTTAACTTTTTTAAAAGTGGCCATGGAAATGCAATATTAATTTACATTTCATGGCCCATCATAAAGAGCTCATTTACCAAGTTTCAAATTTTTCCGAAATAAACAGACTAAAAGGACCCCTGGTAAGATAAATTGGCATAAAATATTTCCTTTACTCAACTAACTTAAAAACCTTGAACCGTTCCTAGAATACAAGGTCCTTCTTTGGAAAAAAGACAACAATGCAGATACTGGGGTTGAAGGAAATCCATAACTCCATACTCCAAACTACCTCAATCCTCACATTCAAAACTCATTTTGGGTACATGCAAAACAGAAACCAGTTTTGAAAATTGCAAACTCAGTAGGAGAGTCTAATATTTTGTGGGGTAATTACTTATATGCCAAAAGAACATTTGACATCTGGAGATTGCATTGACTACACGAAATGATGTCATCATCATGTTGTGGAGACTTGATTTGTCCTATAACTCTAATCACTACCAAATAAACCCTGTTAAAACGGATATACCAAAGTAGCGTAAGTGAGCAGACGCGGGATAGACAGACAGAC
Organism: Neanura muscorum; assembly: GCA_019775825.1. Taxonomy (NCBI): domain Eukaryota; kingdom Metazoa; phylum Arthropoda; class Collembola; order Poduromorpha; family Neanuridae; genus Neanura; species Neanura muscorum. The sequence continues at coordinate 7,708 of JABASL010001653.1, forward strand.
AAGACATTACTATGAAGTAGTGAGAAGGTATGTATTATCAAAAAAGTATGTAATATGATTTAAAACTGTTTTGACCCTGAAGGAAGGTCAACGGGTCACAACAAATTTTGTTTGTTTGACTGAGAACAGCAGGTTTTGTGGGGGCCGTTTTGAGTGTCTCCGAAGATACAAATTTTGACTTTGAATTTTGACCAGGAATGAGTTGACCCAGCTCAACCATATTACAATAGTGATCCGCTTGGGGGTTGTATTATTCATATCATAACAGAGAACGGATTTGAATGCGGTTGAAAAGTGTTCGAGGTCCACCGGCTTCGCTCTGGAAAGAGAGATCAAAGGTCAATGCGTCACCCAAAAAATTTGGTTGTCTCGATGAGTGGAACAACTTTTGTAGAGGTCATTTGTACTGTTTACTTAAGAAAAACTTGTTGGCCTTGAAATTTGACCCAAATGGGGATGACCCGGTCAAACATATTCAATAGTGAATCCTACTATGCATACGAGAAAACAGATTAGAAATTTTTCGAGAAGTTCCGGAGATCCATAAGGGGACAGACGACAGACGTCATCCGACAGACGGATCGTGAATTTGCATAAAGTAACTAGCTTACGCTACTTAAAAATAATTTGCGCGGTAGAATTTTTCTGCCATTGTGTTAAAATGAGTCATCCTGTAATGTTTGTTGGAAGAAAGCAACTCAACAACGCTTGTTACCCTTATGTAGTTGTGGTAGGTTACAATTATTCATAGCATTTTTCCTTTCAATTCTGAGTTTTTGGATAAACGTGACATCCTGCCTAATTTCAAATCTTTTGTGGTCTTGATGACGATTATGACGCAATGAGACGATGAAAAGAATTGTTCTCTCTTCCTATAGTTCTTAACTGCCAATGTCATACACGAATGAATGAAAACTCAAAGCTGAATTCATTGAAAGAGGGAATTGAGACGACGCACACGCAACCCTTTTGCTTTTTCTTACTTCACAATTTCAAAGCACCAAAAGGCTTTCCTGAGGGTCCAAAGTATACAAAACATGCATACTTGTTTATAAACGCTCTAGATATTTTAGTCAAGAATACTCAAGCTGCTTATCAAAGGAAAATGGTTTGCGAATTGCAAAGTTGCAATTTAATGTTTTCCAGAGCATCTGAGGCTTCAATTTTAGTAGTATAGGGCTGGTGACTCATCTAGTCCTGATTACTCAGAAGCGTTTGCAATATCAATTTTAATAAAAACTTGTTCTGAGCAGAGAGGCACATTTTGGTACATTTTATCTAACAGTGTTTCTTATAATTATAGGTTATAAATATATTTAATATATTTATTATAAATATAAACTAGGTTTCTTATAATTTATTGTTGTGGTTCTATCAAGGCGTTTTGAATGAATTTATGAATGTCAAAAAAACTTGGAAGTCCTCCTCAAGAAACTTTTCTTGATTTAAAAAATCCTATAAAATCCCTTCCCAAATGTTTTAGATCATAGAACCTTCAAAAATTTCAAACTTTCGGGCTCTGAAACCTCTTTCTTCCTCTTTTCAACCTAAAATTGTTCAAAGCTTATCTTTTTCAAATCTCTTGACTAACTTGAGCAAGTTTAGTCATCTTTTGTAAAAGTTTCAAAGGTTTTTTTCATTTTAAATCTTAAATAGAATTAGAAAATTACAATGTAAACCAACAAGACTTAGATTTGCTATCTAAAGGTTACGTTAAGTAAGTATTTTCCATGTGTTATAATTTTCTTTGAAAGCTTGTACTTCAAAAAACCATTATTTAAAAAATGTTGTAATTTTATTTGTAATTTGAAATGTTTACTGATTGTGGTGCGCATTTGGATCAAGGAGTGTCAAGACAATTTTTTCGTAGTGATATATCCTAGCATATCGATTGTTTTAATTTGGTTGTTTAAGGCCATTTTCAGAGTTACTTAGAGTTACAAAACGGTTCCTTACTGCAAACAATTTACAGTAGTAAAGCTGCTGAAATACTTTTAAAGTACTTTTTGTGGGCAAAGAAGACTGGCAGCTAGGCTTCTCAACGTTTCTTTTCGTTTCCTGGTCTTTTGGAAACGAAGAAGTGCGTTTCGTTTCGTTTCCGTTTCCTTGGGAAAACGGAATCGTTTCCAATTGGAAACGAAACGAATATGAACTTTTTGGAGTTTTAGAAATTTTTTTTTTAAATTTACTTTTACATTGCCTAACTGTGGTCAGGCGCCCATGACCACAGTTTCTCTGCCCTTGCAGTAAAGAATATACCCTTATAATATCCCGCACTTTCACTCAAGTGGGCCACAAATGGTTATTTCAGGTGTTTTGGCGATATTTCGCATATACTTTATATTGCCTTGACAGTTTTTCGTTGCCGCTTTGTTTCGTTTCCGTTCCGTTTCCGTTTCGTTGCGTTTCTTTCTTCTGGAATTCCGTTTCCGTTGTGTTTCCAACCCCACCGTTTTGTTTCCGTCTCGTTTCCTGAGCTCCCTAGCCCATTGACTGACTCTCATTTTGGAGCACTGCAACCTTGAGGAGTCCTTCAATTTTTGAGGAAAATGGTTTTTCGAAACTTCAGCTCTTCTTTTCCATAAGCCTTAATGAAAAACCTCAAAATTCAGTGACACCTAGAATAAACGTTGGAAGTGCACAA
>JABASL010001654.1:0-10350 GCA_019775825.1 Neanura muscorum
GTGTTCGACACCTAGTTCAATCTTATTAATAAATTCGCCACATCCCCATCAAAATCTCAAAATTTATACGATGTGCCAACAATCAAAATTCTTCAATCAATTTCTCTCCGGAATCAATAATTTTTCAACTAAAATAATAGAAGTGGCAATAAGATATATCAATCTAGTGCTCAAAAAATCTGGTCTCATATCGCACACACGCTTCCTAAGAGAGTGTTTAAGAATAAATCATCTCCCAGAAGGCTTCCGCCTGGTTTTCAATTCTAATAAAATCTAGGACACATCTATTCACCATATCCTAAGAAGAACTTCGTGGACCTTGTTACGTAAGACACTATTGAATTTTGAGAATGATTTAGTCTTTATCTCAAACAGCCTAAATTATTTTCGAAATAAACTACGATACATTTGTTCTCCATCAATTTACACTCCCATAATTAACTCCGCAACCATCTTAAACCAACAATACTATAGGGAAAATTTACAGAAGAAATTCAAAAAGCTTCCATTCCATTCCCCACCAAAATTAAACCGTGGCAACCCCCGCACACTTAATAATTCATCAAATTTTCGCGAACAAAATCAAAATCAATTGACCTCATCAGTTGTCGTCCCTTCGAATTCTCTTCATCAAAGTCCAAACAATCCACAATACAACTCCGTTGTGACAATCCCTCAGGATTTAGAACTTACAACAAGTGAAAAGTCCCTACTGAATAAAGGATTAACTTTCTCCCCCACTCCAGCCAAGGTAGATTTGTTCTCTCTCCACTCTGATTACGAAAATTTTTTTCGCCGCCTCCGTCTTCACGCGTATTTTAGTGATCACCCTTCCAACTCCTCTAACACAACCACCGATTTAGAATTCATCATCAACAAAATAGCTCCTAAAAGGAGTCATTGGACCCCGCCTCACAACCAAATTCCGGAACTGGAATATTACATAAAAAAATGCAAGGAAGCCCTACCCCTCCCTAATTCGGATTCTTTTAATAAAACGAATCTATCAAAATTAGAGTACTCATCGCTGCTCACACTAAAAGCAAGAACCGATATAGTCATCAGAAGGGCCGATAAAAGTGGATGTGTTGTGGTCTGGCGGAAGGATCTTTACATTCAAGAGGCAACACGGCAACTTAGCGATGGACGGTACTATGTCACCCTCTCTGATGATCCAACACCATCGTATCAGGATATCGTCGCCTCTACTGTTAATGAATTTATATCCTCCGGAACCTTACCCGCAGCGGCCAGCAGACTTATTGTTCCATCTCCTCGAAGTGCCCAATTCTATCTTCTAGCTAAGATTCACAAACCAAACAATCCCGGTCGTCCCATTGTTTCCACAGTATGCTGTCCCACCTCCCACATATCGGCTTTTGTTGATAGCTTTCTCCAACCTCTAGTGTCAAAAACATCAACATTTCTAAAAGATACAAATTCACTTCTGGCTCTGCTAGCAAACTTCAGCTTCACACAGTCCGACCCAAAATATAACTACATTGTTACCAGTGACGAGACCTCCCTGTACACAGTTATACCCCATAGTGATGGCCTTTCAGCTGCCCAATTTTTTCTAAACACCAGAGAATCTTTAAACCCTCCTACTGAAGTTCTCATCCGACTACTCGAATTGGTTCTGACCCTAAATGCCTTCGAATTTAATTCTAGTTTTTTTAAGCAAACGTGCGGTGTCGCCATGGGAACAAGAGTGGGGCCAAGCTACGCGGATGCTTTTGTCGCTCACCAGGAAATTAACTTTTTTAACTCTCATTCTGGAACAAAACCCCTTTTTTACAAACGGTTTAGAGATGACATTTTGTTACTTTTCACCGGAGAAAGAGAAGAAGTGGACGGCTTTTTAGTCAAATTTTCTCAACAGTTACACCCTTCACTGAAATTGGAAACTAGCATCTCACAGTGTTCAGCCCCGTTCCTTGATTTGACACTAACAATATCGGCAGAGAAAGTACAAACGTCCATTTACTACAAACCGACCGATTCACACTCCTACCTACTATTTAATTCGTGCCACCCTAAACATCAAAAACTCAGCATTCCCTACTCCCAATTTCTCCGCCTTAGACGCATCTGCTCCGAACCCGATGACTTTCTGTTCCAACTAAAACAAATGAAAACCTTTTTTATAAACAGGGGATATCCTCCCTCACTATTAGATTCGGCAATGGAGAAAGTCATGAATGTCTCTAGGGATACCCTGATTTGCCCCACCCAGTCTACAAAATCGGATTCACAAAAGAAAATTCTCCCACTTGTCACTTCCTACGCCCCTCAAAACTCCAAAACAATTAAAACAACTCAAAAACTTTACGATGAAGTGCTGAAGTCTCAAACGTGCTTTACATCCAAACCGCTACTGGCTTATCGAAGGGCACCAAATTTGCAGCAGATCCTCGTCCGTTCCAAACTCGGTAATGGGATCCCCGGTCAAAGTTCAGGACCAAACGGTACATTCCCTTGTGGACGTAATTGCAAAACCTGCCCCCACATCCTGTCCTCTAACGCAATAAAAACAACCACATTCAATTTTCGTATCCGCTCAAACTTCTCGTGCAAATCATCTTGTTTAATCTACGCCATTAAATGCAAAAAATGCCAGGACACCATATACATTGGACAAACAAAAAATATGCTGTGCACCCGCTTTCTCCAGCACGTTCGAGACGTCGTACAGAATAATGGAAAACCCGTATCAACTCATTTCAACCTACCAAATCATTCGCAGGAAGACATGATAGTCACCGCTCTTAAATCGGCATCATCCGTGGAAGAAAAAAGGCTCGAAATGGAAAACAAAATTATGTTTCTTTTCCAATCACACACTCCCCCAGGCCTAAATGTAAAATTTAACGTCTTATAGCCACTTCTAGACCTCAGAGCAATTAGTTATTGACTAGTTGACGGGCTTTTGGCGATCCCGAGGTACTTAAGCCTAAACAGTTTCGCCTCTATAGGCTCTTTTCCTTCTGTGCTTTCCATCAATTCAAGAAATTTGACCCTCCAGATTTCTCCATGCATTACATTTATGACTCACAAAAGTCTCACTCGCTCAAAACCCAGCCCATTCTCAGAAAAGCCTTTATGACCTCTTGAAATTAGGCCACCAAAACCAAGTTCACTGTCAAAAACAAAACAAAACACAATTTAGCATCTTAAAATATTTCTGATTTCTGAAAAACAGAAAAACTGTTCCTTAGAAACAATTTCTCATCGCCTGAAGAAGGATCTAAGATCCGAAACGTTGCGGAAAAAATTGAAATAAAAAATTATAAAAGTGAGGAACGTCATCTCCAGGTTCTTAATTAATCATTAAGCATCCTCATTAGCGGCTTCAGGTGTTCGACACCTAGTTCAATCTTATTAAATGTATATGGCATGATTTTTTTAGTCTATTCCTTACACTAAAATCCTTCACTGCTTGGGTATTCGGAATAACGCTCATCCAGCACCCTAGTAAAGCCAAACTTAATGTGACAACATGTAGTTGCATTTTGAGCATCTGAAAGTCACGGTTTCAAAGATTTAGGTTTGAGGTGTATATGTTATAGCTTTTGAGAAGATTCCTTGAAATTGAGTTTGCCCACTTCAATTTTACGCAGGATGGAAAAACAAGAATAAGTGTCGGAGTTGAGTGATAATTAGTTGTGGTAAGTAGACGGCTTTTATAAAAAAAATTTTGGTCTCCAGTTGTATGTCAATGGAGATCGAGGGGTGGTTGGCGTTGGTGTAATTGTAATACCTTCAGTTTAATCTGTTGAAGGGGTATTTTTTTGTATTATTATCCTTGACTTGGTTTTTTGCCCTATCACGGGGCTTCGGGCTACTCACTTATCTTAACAAGGGGTCTAACGAGCTCATGAGGCCTTCAGGAATGAGTCCTACTGGTGGTGATGGTGGTTTGGAATGTAGTTGTCTAAGAAGTTATTAGAAGCGGAACGATAAGCTTTCTGCTGGACGTTGAACGGGCTAGGGCCCTACCACAGCTCCACGCTTGGCCGCAGACAATAACTCCACACTGCCACTCGTACGCCCACTCCAGGCGACACAACCTTCCCTGCACCCCATTTGGGCAAGTCTAGTGGGAAACCGTTTCAGCATATACCACCAAAGTGTAGGGCACCACCGAAACTCGAACCCGAGGTCGACCAGGTTAGAGCCTCACGCTCTAACCCCAGGCCTACTGGAGCTGGTCTAGTCTTGAAGGGGTATTGATGACTGTAGGCGAATATGGAGTAGAGGTTTGATGCTGTATAAGTGAAGGATTAAGTGGGTCGCCGAAAACCCAGGCCATGACAGGCCAAACATTTCAGGTCAGACAAGGCCGAGACCAGACTCACGAGGCCAAGACAAGGCCAAAAACTAAATGATTGTTCCATGCATTATACATCTTAAATACACCTTAATTTACCTACAACTTGCATATCATGTCAAAGGTCAGATTCAAATTTGAATTTTATTTCAATTTTATTTTCTTTTAATTGAGCTCCTTTACAGGCAAGATATTCTGCAAAAATATGAAATCGGGGATTTGATATTACTAATAGTTAAATGGTTTTATAGTATAGTATTTAAAAAGTTAAATAGCGATGTTTTATAAATGTTTTTCGCAAAGTCGATCACAATAAGCGGTATCTACATTAATAAACTTAGCAAACTCGGGAACTCGTACAGCAAGAAATTTAAACTTAAAAAATATTTATTTTATAAATTACATTTTAAATTTAAAAAACCGTATATATTCAGGTACCTATTTGGTAATGTGTAACTTAACGCAATAAACTAACTTCAGCGTTGTGTCTCAAATGTTGCCACTAAATGTGCATTCGGCTTACTAAAGCCGTGGCATGACTGCCTCAAGCAACCGATCGTTCTCAAATCCACGAAATTATTAGATTAAATTATTTATCATTAAATTATTAAAATTTAGTTTCAAATTCAAATTTAAATTTTTAACCCCGATCAACGTGAGTACTGTATAATACAACCACCAAATTCAGACATTTCTTTCCAAAACGAAGTTTCTATTTTTTACCGTGCAATTGCTAAATACTGAGTGGTCATGGCATATTGACCTTTACCCTGACTTGTAGGGTTAGTTCGTAGCAGATATAAGTGTTTTCTATTTCCCATTTTCCATTTTCCTGATCTTGGCCTGGTGAGTCTGGTTTTGCCCTGAAATGTTTGGCCGGTTTGGGCTGGGTTTTACCGAGACGCTATTAAGTAATAGAGCAGCGATTCTGAAATAATGACATTTACTGTCTGATTTGGTCAAGTTGTGAAGCAAATTAGAAACTAAATCACGTGAATAGTGAGGTTTCGCTATTTTCACTATTTCGAAAACCCTGGTGATGACTAACAAAAATTACTAATAGCCGGCCCTGGGCTTTAGTAAAGAGTTCGCCTAAAGAACTTCAAGCATCCAACGCTAATGCAGTCCTACAGTATGGTTTCAACAAAAATTACGTTAGCCTCCCCACCCCACGTTTTCAGCATGATGTTTAACTAGAAGTTTTAGCATGAGAAGCACAACAGAAAAGTTTTTCCTGCCCTCCGAAGCGAATAATGACAGTGGGATTAAAAAATAGGGAGACAGATATTTCAGTGTTTAGTCATGTACTTGAAATCGTATTTTTTTGTTTTGTAGAAATCGATTACTATAAACTTTGAATCTCCTTCCTCAGTTCATATTTTCTCTTCAACTACAAGCTTTTATATTATTGCATATTCATTAATTTTAATCGATTTCTATGTGTTTTACCAACAATGTGATGTACAGTGCATTACTGCAACTGCTAGATACAATTTTTTATTTTCGGAATTAAAAAAAAGCAATACCCTCTCCCCTATTAAAAATAAACCGTCACAAACTTATGTAAGTAAGACTGAGCTTATGCAATAACCCGTGGAAGACCCCTTAAAGCGGTACTCCCTTAGGACCCAGCTCGAATTGGTTCACTATTTGTCCTTAAAATGAGTCACACCAAAAGTTGCAACACCCAAAGTTGCTACACTCAGAGTTGCAACCGGTTTTAATTTTTTGTCCAAAGTTGCAACACAGAAAACCTAAAGTTGCAAAGCCAGACAAATTAGGATTCAAAAATTCGTCAAACTTAAAAACGTTTAAAATTATAAAATTTTGTTTTTTCATTGGAACCAGTTTTTCATTCTTATTTTTAACAATTAATGCACAGGTTGCATGACTGCATACAAGTCGAATTCTACTTCAAATAGCCAAACTAGCCATTTCCAGAGCGGAATGTATGCTGGCACGCAAATTATTTTACAGTATTATTGTCGCCATCAAGTTCTAGGACAGGCTACTTTGACTAGTAATAATCATGATATTAGTTTTTGTAGCGTTTTTCTATCTTGAAAAAGCGTGCAATGGAGCCTAAGTAACTCTTGATACATCTCTTCTTTGTATACTTTGACCTTTTACCGTTATTACCGTTCGAGTAAAAGAAATTGTTGTTTTTGTAACTGCAGAAACAAGATAGGTTAAATACAGTGCCAAACTACATGGTGGGACATATATATTGACCCCCATTCCCACCCTATATGAATGGTAACAAAGTTTCAACTGACCACGCAGTCGATAGCGTACCTCACGAAGACGCGTAACACTAAGATATAGCATTATTGAGAACGATTTTTAATGCGTTTGCGCAAATGGTAACTTTTACTGAAAAAAAAATACTCTGCGCAAAACCCAATAAATTTTGTTCCAAAATTGGTTTCCCTAATGAAAAAACTGGCCGCGAACACAAAGCAGGCATTGGAATTTAGAAATTGCAAACCGTGTGAGCTCCACGAGACAAGAACTGTCAGAAGTTTTAGCATGTCGGAGATGGGTGAATTGGCAAATCTTCGTTCTTCCATCTTCTCTTTTCAACGTAATTTTTTTGCGGAAACTCCGCAAAGTGGCCAGTTCTCAACCCCTGGAAGTAAAACCAGTTAGAAATTCTGGAATCTGACAACGGCATGTGATTCCAAATTGTGATTCACACAAATAAATAAGTCCATTGAATACCTATCCGCCTTAATTTCCGCGGCAAGGAACGTAATGTAATTTTATGCAACAAATTATTTGCATGGGGTGGCAATATATATGTTTCACCCTGTATAGAAACAAGAGATTTGTCAAGAGTTGCTTAAGCTCTATCTCACGCTTTGTCAAGGAAGAGAAATGGTACGAAAACTAAAATCAAGATTATTAGTGGTCAAAGTCGCCCGTCCTAGGAAGGGATGCGCACAAGAATAGTTCTAAATAAATTGCGTGTCAGTATACATTCCGCAGTGGAGATGGCTCGTTTGGCTATTCGAAGTAGAATTCGACTTGCATGCGGTCATGCAAGCCATGCATTTATTTTTAAAAATAAAAATGAAAACTTGGTTCTAATGAAAAACAAAATTTTATAAGTTTCAACTTTTTCAAGCTTGACGAATTTTTCAATGGTGCTATTTTTCGGGCCGTCAAAAATGAAAAAAAGGAACCATAAAAAAGAGAATTTGTGGCCATTGTAACAAAAATGGAACAAACGGCAATAAAAAACGGGTAAAGTAGCCACCAAAATGAGAATTTGTGGCCATCCCATTGCAAAAAGACAAAATCTAAGACAAATTCGCACAAAAAAATTGGGTTGTCATCGCTTACTTATCTAAGGCCCGCTCGCTCCACACGGTTAAGGACGCAAAGCACAAACATTTAACCTATGCGGCTTGACGCTGTGGACGTTCGTAGAGCAAATTGAACGGAAAACTGGGGTAACCAAGATTTTTCTATCCCGTTTGTGCGAATTTTTTCTATTTTTCATGAAATTGTAAAAAGTTCTATTTTGGATGGCTATTAATTCCATTTTTGACGGCTTATTTCCTGATTTTCAAACCTAATTTGTCTGGTATTGCAACTTTGGGTGTTCAGTGTTGCAACTTTGGACAAAAAATAAAAACGTGTTGCAACTCTTGGTGGAGCAACTTTGGGTGCATCCGCTTAAAATACGTCCCCGAAAACGGACTGGAGAAATCTCAAGCCGTGGAGAGTCCTTGCGGGAAGACCATTGAAGCGGTGGCCCCTTAGACCGCATCTTCATACTTGGAATCTCAGATTTGGATCTCTCAATAGACGATCCCGTAATTGGATTTCTAAAATTTTTGTCACCGAAATAGCCCGTAAGGGAACCCCTGTAAGGGGTAGTCCCGCACTGCCCTTATTTGAATATTAGTTCACTGATTACTACTAGAATATTACGCCCTGATCAGATTTTAAAACTGTAAATCTGTGAAGGAGTCCTGATGACATAGCCCTTGAAGGGGTGAGGCCTTAGAGTCCATTTTGCAAATTTAGATTATCCATGACCCCCTAATGCACAATCCCAAAAACTGAATTTAATATTTTCAATCCGTTGTGGACATTTTGCGGGAAACCTCTTGAAGGGGTGGTCCCTTAGTCCCCATCTACAAATTTGACCACTTGATTACAATTCCGAAAACAGAATTTGAAAAAGTGTACTCGTTCGAGAGTTATCGTGCAATCAGACACACGGGCAGACAGACGGACAGATTCCAAGTTTTAATATTTGCTATTCCGTAATTGTGACAATCCACGATGCAAAGCACAGAAATAAAGGCGCATTAAGGCTAAAGTCTCGCTGGACTACGAATACACTGAACAGATTTCATTTCAACAGATCGTAGTAAACCTGGATTGATGTTCGGTATGAAATTAGATTCGTGTAGGTCACGGGTGACCTACGCCAGTATAAATCATTAAATTCGTTATATTTTCGTGTGTTTTAATAAGTTTGACGCCAACATTCCCTATTTCATTTTTTTAAGTTGTACTGTGCGCCTCACAGCGGTCATGTCCGTTGTGCCATATTTTTGGTACTCCTAGAAAACAGTTATTTATGTACGAGACTTCTATTTACTCGATCTGATTTCCGTGGGTAAGCTTTCCTGACGACTTACAGTTTCGATTTAGGTATTATTGGACAAGGCGACTTGAAATATGTAAATATCCAGCGTCAGGACATGCGGTTTACAAAAAGAAATTCTATTACATTCGAAATTTGAAAAAAAATCTGTTTATGGAGGCTAATTCTGTGAACTGTTGTTGGAATCGAAGATTAATTAGAACAAGAGCTCAGCGATTTGCTGTTTAGAGTGATCCAATTTTGCAAAAATAATATTTTCAAGTATATTACTAAACTCTAAAGTTTGTGTCTCACTACTTTTCAGTTCCACTATCGTAATTAGTGATTCAGGGGAGTGAAAACATTTTCTATTCTACTTCTCATGTAAAAAGTTCTACACGTGGGGTGGGGAGGCTCATGCAATTTTTTACTAAAACCTATCTGTAGAGCTGTATCTGTGTTGTATGCTTGAAATTCTTTAGGCGTGGTCTTCACTGAATTTCGAGGCCGGCGTTGTGGACTTGTTTTTAGGCATTAGCAGACATGTCTAACAAATAGGAGGCCTCGAGATCCGAGTTAACGGAAACTAAACACTTTAAATTCAGTAAATTGATTTCATGGCGTGGTGGGATTTCGTGGCATGCTGTCACAATATGTCAAAAACGAGTCCAAGACATATTCCCTAGGTGGTCTGTACAATTTGTTTCTTATAGTTCGTGATCAGTGAAGTTGGTTGGATTCATTACAAGTTTAAAAAATTAAAAAAATTAAGAATAAATGGTGGTTTACAACTCTGCTGCAACGGGCTGCAAGAGGAGTAAAAAGCTGATCATATTCCAAAAATCGTAGTAAACGCGGCAACGTGGAAATTTTCAACAAATTTTTACCTCAACTTATCAGATTTATTTCTTTAAGACCTACTGTGAGCCTCACGACGGTCATATCCGTTGTGACATATATTTATTTTTATTATTTATTTATTTAAGTGTTCAAAGGGTTCCTTTGGGACTCAGCCCATGGATGGAATTAAAATAAGTATTGAATAGCCGCGAATTTCCGATAACAACGTAATTTCATAATTTCTCGCAAAAAATTCCGAGTTAGTGCAAGGATCTTAAATGTTAAAATGATTTTCAAATATTATGACAATTTTTTTTTCAATTGCAAATTAATTCAATAATTGTAAAAATTGACCTTTCATTTTTGGGCTAACAAATCTATACCTTTCCTTTTATAGCTACGGTATAGAGAATTAAGGATTTCAGGAATAGGGTTTGAAAACTGCGGTTTGAATTTCTTCTGGTACACTTCAAATGCAACACGATCTTGTTCTGGAATTATTGCTGCATTAGTTTTCTCTGCATTTGACTTTTGAATTGACTCTTCTTTAATAACAACCTGCATTTCTCACGACTTT
>JABASL010001655.1:0-10346 GCA_019775825.1 Neanura muscorum
TGCACTTTACGTTAATCATGTGTAGTAAATACATGTAATAATAGAATACAACCTACAACACATGCATATTTATAATTCACCATAGTCACAACAAGGTTCCCATGTCATACTCGATTACCTGCTGGCTTCGGCACTCAACATACCTACTTCAGCATTCAGCCGCGAACGCGATAAACCATAAAGGTAATACTGGAACCGGCGGGCCGGCCAGCACGCAGGCAGTGTAACCCTGAAGAGTACTTAAGTTGGTTTTCCCGTACTCGTACTACACTGAAATGTGAATTCAACGAAACCATAAACAATAAAGCTGTTATATGAATTCGGGCGTCAACTAATTAATAGAGATACAGAATTTGTTAAACTTCGGTCGTTAACTTTCTTTTGTTGTCGCTGATCGAATTCCTGTTTATTTACTTTACGCAGACTCCAACACTTGAGAATGGTAACACAGTAGTTGAAGATGGTGATGATACAGACCTTATGAAGAAGAGAAAGTTGGATGATTTGGAGGAAAATGATGCTGAATCGGAGACAAACAAGTCGCCATCTAAAAAAACCCATTTGGACAAAGACGTGAGGGAACAGTTTCCGGACTTGGAAAAGTTCTGGTCCACCGTGGAACAAGACCCAAACGATTTCACGGCATGGACTCATCTCCTCCAATACGTTGATCAAGTTGTAAGATCTTACAAATCAATTTCCAACACCAAGTTGCTTCACATGTTCTTGGTACTAGTAATGACATAATTATGTTTGCAGGCAGACAAGACAGTGGCCAATGAAGCTTATGATGCTTTCCTACAGAAGTACCCCTACTGCTATGGATACTGGAAGAAGTATGCTGATTACACGAGGAGGCAGGGATCTCCTCTCGAAGTTCAGCAGGTGAGGAAGTTAAACAGCATTTGATTTTGAGCGCTTGCATTTCCTGGAATTTTCATAATTCCATAAATCCTATTGTAGGTTTTTTAAACCGCGATAATATTATTTGGCGTAGAAATTTTCTACTGCTCCAAATGGGTATAATACCATATATTCATACTTTTACTCATTATTACAATTATTTGTTTCTGATTTCTTCCAATGACTAACTAATCAATCACGTTACTCTTAAAGGGTTCAGCCTTTATCCATCGAGGTCCACTCGACATGGGAATGAGGAAGCTAAAGTCAGTCCGCTTGAGCAACTACAGTTTACTTGTTTGTATTTTTATTCCACACAAAACTCTGTACTCAATTTAGCATAATTTATATCATAATATCTTATCCTTAATTTAGTTATACTGAAATCAATTATCTCTGCTCTGTACTTAATTTGTGTGAGTTGCTCCCTCCACATCTCGAAATCTGAACTCGAAATCTGAAATCAAATGATTAATTAGCGGTGTGTTGAGGATGTCGTATTGAATGAAAAGAGGAAAGGCACAGGTATGACCTTACACAAATCAAGAATAATTCGACAAAATATCAAATTATATTCTACTTGTACCCTTCAGTAGACTTCTTTTGTTCCTTTTTGTTATTTATTTCGGAGTGCATTTTAGTAAGGAAACCCTTTACAGGAAGAGTCAGTGCTTTGCCTAATACTGTGCAAGCTCTGACTTTTCTGATTTGCATAATATCTGACTTTTACGACATTTTCTTTTTCAGATATTCAACCGTGGTCTCCGAGCGATTCCTCTTAGTGTTGATCTTTGGATTCATTTCGTGACGTATATGAGGGCTACTTGCGAAGAAGATCAAGATTTGATTCGTTCAAAATTTGAGCAAGGAATTGACATTTGCGGTCTTGAGTTTCGGTACATTTTTGTTTTATTATATTACATATTGTTAGTTAAACGTGATTCATACGATGAGTTATTTCTATTTAGGTCCGACAAATTGTGGGAGCAGTACGTTCAGTGGGAGAGCGAAATTCAAAACTTGAAAAACGCCATGAAGGTTTGGGATCAAATGATTAATACTCCAACACAATCCTTGAAGAAGCACTTTGAAAAGTAACTATAATTTTGGCTTTCTTATTATCAATTAACTTATCTTCAATATTTGTTTTATTTTTTATAGACAACTTGAATTTGTCAATGAGCATGAACCATCTGAAATACTTTCCGAAGACGAATTGTCCGCAATCTCGGATGAAATCGGGGATGTCAGTGACGATCCAATTGAAAACGAGGATCGCGTATCCAAATTGCGTGAAAAGATTCTTCAGCGACGTACCGAGGTTTTTGAGAGACAAATGGAAGAAGTCAAACTGCGAGCAGCGTTTGAGGAAGGTGTAAGTTGAAAGCTGTATGAGCGAATTTGATTTTTGGAAGGTTGTTTCAAATTTTATATTGGTCTCCACACAGATCAAGCGTCCCTACTTCCATGTCAAACCGGTTGAAAAAAATCAACTGAAAAACTGGACGGAGTATCTTGAATTTGAAATAGGAAAGGGAGACCTTAAGCGCATAATTACGCTGTTTGAACGATGTCTCATTGCTTGCGCAATGTATGCAGAGTATTGGGTCAAGGTTTGGAACTAAAGATATTGAACGTTAATTATAATTTTAACATATTATATTCTCGTTCCGTTTCATAATATGTTTTTAAACAGTATCTGCAATTCCTGCAGTCTCAAGATGTTAAAGACATTGAAAAGATCGAAGAAGTCTTCACTCGTGTCACAAAGATTCATCATCCCAAAATTTACAAGTTCAGCTTGGACTTTGCTGTTTTTGAAGAAACGGAAGGTATGAAACGTAACATGAATTGTTTGATTTTCCGGCTTGCAAAGTATGTCATGTTGATCTAATTGTTTGAACAGGTAACTTTGAGAGAGCAAGCGAGATTTACGATGAACTTCTTTCTTCCCTGGATTTCCCTAATCTCCAAGTTTACTACCGACACATTCATTTTGAAAGACGGAGAAATAATTTGAACAAGTGCGCGGAGCTTTTTGAGAAATACCTGAAGGAATGTCAGGACAAACCACTTTCCATTCAAATGACAATGAAATACGCCCGATTTTTGAATCAGGTAACGTAAAAATTTTCGTTCGTTTTATACGTTCAAAATTGTATTCTTTCAAATGTTCAAATGTAAAGTAAAGCTATGGGTGAAATTGTTGTGCTCGTTTATAGATTCAAGGATCATACGATAAAGCGGTGGAGCTCCTTAAAACCAAATTGGATTTGAACGACGTAATATTTCAGCAGCAATTATTATTTAAGTACACAGCAAATCAATATCACGTATTGACATCAAACATCTTTCTTTTGTCGTAATAGGAATCAACACCACGGTTTCTAATGGCCCTAATTGAATTGGGAATGCATGCGTCTCCTATGGATTTGGCCCTTATACTTTATGCTTTTGATTATGGAATTAACAAGTTTGAGAAGGAAGATAAGCTTACATTTGCCAGGCGTAAGTTGGAGTTTTTGGAAGATTACACCAACGATGTTACAAGGTAGGCAATTTCCAAGAGCTTGTTATTGCAATTCACTGCTTACTTGTGTTTCATGTGCGTCAATGTTTTCAGTTTACGAAACGCCGACTCAGAAGTTCAAACCATCTTGCAAGTCGTGAGAAAAGAGGAGAAATCGGAGACTGTTCCAAATGACAACAAAACTCAGTATGTTGCTTAATCAATTTCAATACTCAAAATTCTTACCATACCAGGGTATTTAATTGATTGATTTATTCAACTAATTACAGCAATTCGGACGTTCCGAAGATGGCACCACCCCCAGATAATCACCCATCTGGTTACAATTATGGGGAAAATCCGAATCCACGTTATTCGTCACAGTATGGACAATACCCTCAAGGACAGTATGGACATGGACCACCATCATGGAATTCCCATTCTCAAGCACCGGTTCCTTCTGGAGATCCTGGTGTCTATGGTCAATCCTATGTCAACCAACCTAGCGGTTGGAATTCCTTTTATGCCTAAAAGAAACCATTATTTTAGTCCCTGCTTAAACAGCAGGGAGGTCTTTTACATGTAATATTTCAGATTCTCCTTGTTCTTCTTCCATTACAATATTTTGGGATCCATCACTTTTAGAGCATCATCCCTTAACCGTATATGAATGATTCAAAATGGAAGGGTATTCTGCAAGTGTTTAAAACGTCCGAGTCACAGGTACGCACATTTGCAGTTTCTGTTTCATTTAGTCCTTTATCATCTCAAGCTACATACTTCAAACAGATCATTCATTCTTTATAAGCTTATAATTATTTTTGAGGAGGAGGTTACACTTAAAGTTTACTTTAATAAATGTTGCTCTTTGTTCATTTGAAATCATTCCATTAAAACTTCAAAAGTGTAACCTAGATTCCTTAATTAGGAATTCTGATTCGGTGGTATGCGTGCTACACGCTTTGTGTGCGCGTATGACTTTCTTTGTCATGTAAGTGGATATTGGAATGACAAAAGAGAAATGAATTAGGAGGCAGCTAATTTGAGCCGATTTAGGAATGTTTTATTAAATTTTTTCGAAAGAAAGTGTAATTTGAGTATATCCTACGGCTAGTAGCTGATTCGTAAATTAAATTGTATGAAA
The DNA here is from genome assembly GCA_019775825.1 of Neanura muscorum. Classification (NCBI taxonomy): domain Eukaryota; kingdom Metazoa; phylum Arthropoda; class Collembola; order Poduromorpha; family Neanuridae; genus Neanura; species Neanura muscorum. Next base: position 4,557 of record JABASL010001655.1, read on the forward strand.
AGAATTCCAGTGTGCAACGTTGACCGTAAGTAGTGCGTATTTTGCATTCAATGGAACACAATTAATTTAGAGTTGAGTTACTGGACGTTTGGCGACCCATTCCTTAATTCCATCCAATGCAAAGATTTTCTCCTGATGAGCTTTGATATTTGAAAATGCATCCAGCACCCCTGGGAAGGTTCCATCGAAGGTTTGAATGTAGGCAGCCATGTGGAGATCCGCATATGTGACTTGTTTTCCAACCTGTAAATTAACAAAACGCAAATCAGTAAAGACTAAGGTAAAAGTCACAAATTCTGGAAAACTGTTGAAATAAATTATGTAAATTATGGATTAAATGTTGCAAAACTTACAAAGAAACCACCGTTGGCTGCAAGAATGTCATCGAACTTCTTGAAATAATTTGGGAGCGTCTCTTCCTTCAAAGTCTTGACTAATTCTTCCTTCTTGGTCGCATCAGGCTCAAAATGTGCTTTGAAGAACGCTTGTCTCACATCACCCATAACTTCAATCTGTAAATAATCTGAAATTAATTCGAGAACCTTCCAACAGAAAATAGCACTCCAAAATGACAATGACCTCACCATCTCGTCACATTTTGCGTTTTCAGTCGCATTTGCTCCATCCAAACCAAATTTCTTGGCCAAGTAGCGGAGAATGGCACCAGATTGAGCCAGTTGGATGTCGCCATCTTGGAGAACAGGTAGATTTCCCCAAGGAAATTCTACAATTGACAACCAATTATGAGACACTCGGAACAAAATGGTTTCAAGGTCAAAGTTCTGAAAAGAACGTTTAAATTATTGTAACTGACGTAAACTTACGTGGCTTAAGTTTTGGCCAGTCGGGTCTTTCAATACGGACGTCTTCATATTCAATTCCCTTAAGGGCAAACAAAAGGCGAATTGGCTCTGCGAGAGCACGGACCTACCAAAAAATCAAGACAATAGTAATTTTGGAATTTGTCAATCTGACACCCTGTTCAAAGCACCGGGTAACAATTATGGTAAATGTGGTTAAAAGCTTACGTCAAAGTATGTGAGCTTATATTGCGCCATTTGAAGAAATTGTGGACACTTGAGTGGAAGCGATGCGATGAGACGAGATGAAATAATGGACACTGCACTGGTTGGAAGCTGGAATTGAAGTGAAGCTTCCCAGTCCGGTGGAATCTCTTCTCACTGAAGCTGTAGACATAAATTATGGGGGCGGAGACGACGCCAACGAAAAAATTCGAAACGAATGACTGGCTATCAGGCATTTTCACCTGGGGTTCCAAGGCCATACAGAATAGAGTAACAAAAAATGACCAATGAAGCCTGAGTAAGTTGTAACAATACGATGACCCGCTAACCTTGTAACTTGCATTAGCATTCATAGAGCTTTCCTACTCCCCCAGGATATTTCAAGCCGAAGTGCAAGCATAATTGGAGCAGAGCTCTTCCTAATGGTCATTCATCCGTGAGACTGACAAGTCACATCAACGGCTCTGTGGAGTTACAATGGAAGATAATGTCTGGAGCTTGTTGCAAGCTTTGATGTTAACTCGAACTCGAATGACCCTCAACCTCTGTCATTCAACTGTGACAGTCACAGTGGTCAAAATTTATTTACTCATTCGTATCTAATTAAAGACAACTTCGTATTTTCATCTAAAATCAGGTTTTGTTGAAATGTTTATGCTGGATAGCCGATAACAACCCCACAATCGGCCGGGCTGGATAAAACGTTTTTTGTAGAGCAGCGTTAGCCTAAAGTCCGTGCCAAGCCAAATACGGAAATACGATGTGATGCGTACCAATGCGATTGGCTGAAACATAATAATGGTGGAAGAAGCCCTTGCAGTTCAATTAGACATGTTGCATTGTTGAACGTGAAACCAATGACCGCCGTTGCTGTTCTGTTTGGACATTCAATGTGTTATTCCATAGAAAAACTCAACTAAACTGTAAAGGTGACGCAACCTGATGCAGCCAGTCGTTTGAAAACAAAATCTGATTTGGGGTTTGGGCTGGGGAAGTAAAGGTATCACACTTTTGTGAAGTGGATGGATGCCAGACCCAGGCAAGGATGCACGAAAGTTGGAACATCAAATAGCAGCGGCGCCATAAATGTTCGATATGAAGATGAAGCGATGGGTGTTTCTGTAGTAATGTAAATGTAAAAATCGAATCTAGGGAGGAACAGATCCAGCAGAGTTGAATGGGATTCAGAGGCTGGATGAAGTTCATCGTTGGCTTTCGCTTCATTTTGGAGTTTTGGAGGTCGAGAGAAGACCCGATGAGGGTGGATTGAGGCTGAATTGAATCAGGGAAGCATCAGCCCACTACAAAGGCAGCCTCCTTCCCATAGTGAACTTTTAGGCAGTCTTTGGTTCCTTCGTGGAAGTGGAAGCCTTAACCCGGCCCCAGCAACGTTTCCATTGGATTCTCAACGTCCCGAGATGGGCTTTTCCAACCTAAATGACGAATATGCTCCATTCTTTTGCATCCTTTCCATTCGGGGATCGTACACTGCAATCAAATTCCATCTCCAAGTGAAAGTCTCTCTCCCATCGCGGCGATGAATTGACAGAGATGATGATGATGAACCTTTCATAAGCTGACTAAGCGCCGGATAGAAATAGTGCAGAAGACATGAGCACCTAGGGTGCAAAATGGGACGCCACACGTGTATGCATCTCGGCCCCTATCACACAACGACTCGAGAGGTGTCAGTACAGTATAAATTCCTTCATAATAATCGCGTTATGACTTTCAAAATCTAAAAAAAAAAAAAACTAGCACAAATTTTAAAAAAGGTTGAGTGTTTATTTGGTAGCTGTTCATTTAAAAAGTGAAGACAAAGGAATGTCTTCGAATTTGATCATTGATCAAGCATCACAATTGTGTAATAATAACTTATTATTTCAACGGGCGTGCTGAATAGGCCTTTCGGTATTCACTTCTTCTTTGTCCCGTGCTGAAATAATGAAAGAATGCAAACAGAATTAATGAAAAATTACATCGCAAAGCGAATTAGTTTGCATATTAAACCCCTAACCTTAAGTTGGGATTCCAGGTGATCAATAGTATCCGTCTGGGACGCCAATTTATCATTCATATTTGCAATATGTTCTGTTAGTGTTTGAAGTTGAGTTTCGTATGTACTTGTGATGAGAAGCAATTCTTCTGATAGGCTAATATGCTTTGTTTGCAATTCATCAAAAGATTTTTGAATACGGCATCTGTCCTCGACGGCAAGAAGAAGATGTGCTTGAAGCGCTTTACACTGGAGAATATTTCAAAGATTTTGAAAGCTATACCATAAATAATTGTGTATTTAAAACGCTGCAGCTGCAGGCAAAACTTTTAGACTTACCTCGTCGTAAAAGCTGATTGCTTTTCGATCGCATAGCTGCAACAAATGGATTAATTCATTCACTCTTTTCGTGAAGTAACTGATGAATTCCTTCTCTTGACTTTGGCTCCATTCTGCACCTTCATCTGTACAGGTCGTTATGCTCATTTTTCCAAACTAAATAATCAAGGGATTCAATTTTCAATAAGATATTCACCAATTAGTAAAACTCTTCTGTGAGCCCGAGCCAGGTGTTGTTTCCCAGCGAGCATTGATAACAACGAACGAATTTCATGTGTCGTCCCTACAACACGAAAGCTAATTACGTTCAGCGTCCACAACTTCCTTGTCACAGTCACATGTGACCCGTTGACTTGGAAGCGGTGAACAGATCTGGCCAATCTTCGATTTTGCCTTTGCATTGTCACGAGGTCATATGTGTGTGATATGTCAAACGTCATTATGTGACAAGTAGTATGGCCGCTAGCGTGTCTCGGATAGATGGAAGGGCATGACTATCTGATAAGCCCTGGCTCGAGCTAGGGCATATCAGATAGTCATGCCCGAGCCGGCTCGGGCTAAAACTAGAGCCGGATTTTACCATTGTATGAACAGCGACATCGGGTGATGTTACTTCACTGGTACTCGCAAGCAAGTCCTCTCTCCCCAAGGTCTTCAAATGCTTCTTGCATTCCTCATATTTCTAAAAATTAATAGACATCAATTCAAGTGGCATTTTTCAAACATGAAACTTTTGCTACGTTTGCATAAGCGTGTACGTTCATACCAGTAAGGATTTGTTATGCTTAATTTTATTCAATTCGAATTCCAACTTCCAGTATTCCGTCTCCTGTTGCGATTTGATCAATTTACTTATAAGGTCACACGACGCGGTTGCAAAATGGTTCAATTCATTTCCCTCTGGAGTTCCAGGAGTTCGCAAGGCCGGAACTCCTCCAATTAAATTCTTGGTCCTATCTTCGTAATCACATAATTGACTCCTTAATATTTTAACCTCCTCGTTTGCATTTTCAAGAGCGCGACTGAGAGTCGTCTTTTGTTTCTCAAGTTCTAGAATAGTCGCCCGGAAATGACTAGTTGCGGATGAAAGTTTTTCATCACTAGCATTTGTTAGGTCGCAGAGCTGTCGCTTGAAGGTTTCCTCTTGTTGGGAAATCTGAATTATATTTAAAATTTAAAATATTAAGTTGTTGTAAGCTAAGTAAGCATGATATTTGAGGTAGCACACCTACCTGTCTAGTTAGTTGAACATTTTCATCAATTTTTGTGAGCAACTCATTGAGAGGGACAGAATTGTGAGCAGGCAATTCCTGGTGACCATGCTCATTTTTCTTGGAATCGGCTTTTTTACCACCCTTTTTAGCTTTCTCAGTCAAATCTCCTTGAAGAATTCCAACGCGCTTTTCCAATTGTTGATTGCGAAACGAATAGCTGTCAATTTCTTGCTCATATTTTCGTATCGTTTTGTCCCTTTCGTTGAGCTCATCCTAGTCATAGGACAAAAATTTCAGCAAATTGACATTGACATATGGTTTATTACTATTATAACTTATTTATAACTAGCCCACGCAGGATTTATCTAATAAATAGAAAATAACGGCAAATAAACATATAATCAACCTTCAATATTGCAGATTTGCTTTGCTCATCTAGAATTCCTTTCTTCAAGACGTTTAATTGAGAACGGATCTGCAAAAGAACGAGTAAAAATTATTTATATTCATTCACGTGCATTCTTGAAGATAAAATAGGAACGAGGAAGTATTGATACTGCCTGTATTTTGTACCTTATTATTTATTATTTTGTTTACCTTTGCATACTCTGTTGCTAACTTCTGATACTTTATTGATAAATCCACGTTATTTCCTAACGATGCGGAGTGTGCTTCTTCTTTTTCCATAAATAGGCTGGATCGTGAAGAAATTTGTCCAATACTCAAACTGATAGATGAATTCAGACGGACAAGACGCGAGTTTGAGTTAATTAATTACTTCAGTTAAGAGCATTAAATTAAAAATAAACACCCCCCAAATCACTTCATATTGGATTTTTTTGATAAAAAAAACCAACTGATTTTCGGATAAATTTATTTGTTATCTTTTTTAATTGTCAAGTTTAAAATTTGTTTCCCGCTTTTATTTTTATCATTACTCGATATTTTTCGACTCCTACACTTTTTTCAATCTGTTTTTGCTGTCATTACTCTGTTTTTATGAAAAAAAATTTGTTTCTTTAATTTAGGGATTAGTAATCAAATTACAGCTAATTAACTACCAATTAGCAGGTACTTAAAATCTGATCAATTCATAAAACTCTTTAATTTTAATGGATGTAAAAGTCATTCTGTTTCCTCGTATTAATGGATTTATTTACAGAATTCGAGGGAAATTCAAATATCGGTATACGTGTTCAGTTTTGTCCCCCCCCCC
>JABASL010001657.1:0-10345 GCA_019775825.1 Neanura muscorum
ACTTCTTTGATTTTTTCCCAAAATAGAATGTTGACGAAAGTGTGAGTCTTAGAAACAGTGCGAGACCACACTGATAGTCGCATTCTGCACAAATGGCATTGCATTGCAGCTTTTGCAATATGTTCGGTGTAGCACTCTAAGCAAGCTGAGAAAAAAAAAGTTTTTTTTCCCCAAATTTATTTCTTGAATACAATTTTCATTAAATGTTAAATAATTGAATCATTACCCGAGTGCCCACAGGGGTATGTGACAGGCTCAATGAATATTTCCAAACATATTCCACACTTCACATTCTCCGGTGTAAGCTCCTACGAGAGTGATATTGACATGCATAATTTGTTTAAGATGAAAGTTATCGCTATTAGTTGAAACCGTGCGGTCACCTGTTAACTAAATTTTTTAAAAATTTCCCCTCTTTTTCATGTGAGGGAGAAGAGAGAAAATCAAAAATTGTAGTTCGCAGCAGACCACAGGGAATTCCAAAATTGAACCTTACAATCGCATATGGTGATGGTGAAATATTACTTTTCGTTGCAGCACGCTTCTTTGGCCTCCCTCTTCGAGGCGGGATAGCTACTTGGACTGTATTCATGCATCTCGTGCTAGCCACGTCCACCAGATCTGCTCCGGAGAAACGTTGAGGATCATTATTGCCTACGGCAGCTATCGCCAATTCCGCTGGTTTGATCTCATGCTCATCATCATGAATTAGACCGTCGACTGTTTCTTTCTGCATCTGCTTCTGCACCTCTGTTGAGCCTAAAATGTGAGCCGAGGCATCTATTCCTGATTCCTCCAAATTCTTCATCATATTCTGCAAATACACAACCAACGTCAAAGTTTTGCACATTAATTTTAACTATCCGAAGTATCCGGTAGTAACTATCCGAAACCCGTAAACCTTGACACAATGAGCAGGTACCCTCTCTGTGGCAAGTGTTTCCCGTTAATTTAGGATTGTCAAGTGCTAATAACAAAACAACATGGTACATGAGGAATACGATTTCTATATGATGTCATTCAACACTTCCTGATCTCCTCAGAAGGTTGCGGGGTATGTATGGACTGCTTAGCAAGGTGCTTGTATTCCGTGCAAGGTGCCGTTAATGTCTGGGTTTGTTTCCTAATAGCAACAATCTATCGGTATCCGAAGCAAAGGATAAGATTTGTATCCACAGAAAAACACTCATCGTATCGTATTCACGATCCGTAGTCATTCACGAGCGAAACAGTTTCTTATCAATAACCTTGGTTAGGTACCGCCCAGGGGAACAACCATCGAAAAGCCGCGAAGCGGGTATTCCACATGTAATGTCGTTCCAAACCTATATTTATACCCTAAGCTGAAGTAACCGCTTTGCCATAAAACCAGCAGAATAATAGATTAAGAAAACTAACCTTCATGTTAATATACTTTCACTAAGGTTGTCCGAGTTTAAAGTCTCCCTGTCCCTTTCTTTCAATAGAGATTCATTTAAAAAAAAACAATTTTAAGAAATCGAGAGGTTAAAACGGATTACAATTTGTACAAGTCAAATTGCGGTAAGGAACGATATTACATGTGGAAAAGTCGCTGCGCGATAGATTCCCATCCCCATCGGATAAGAGATACTAGTCAATCACAACACAGCACAGAAACAAAGCAAAATATCTAATCGTTCTTTGTTCGTAACTAATTAATTAGGCTTACCTTAAGTGCACAGTGGCTGATCACTTGCAGCGTCTGGCGTCCGTTAGTCTACTGTGAAAAAAGACAAAGAGGACTTCTATATCAATCAACGAACCTACGACCGCTGCTATGAAATCGTAATTTACAAACAATCTTTCACCTTTTCACGTTTACCTGCAGGACGGTGACGATGTTGTTATTGGAATTAAGACAGCGTAACGCAACAAGTGACAAGTGAAGTGGTGACGACGGAGCAACTGATGAATTCCTTCATCTGACCTAACCAGCAGTTCCAATGCTAAATTTCAGACAGCAGCGTGACACGGACAAAGACTAGTTGGGGTACCTAACAAGACAACTACCTAACTGATAGCGTTCAAGATGCATACTGCACAAAAACAACAAAAAAGTATTTAAAAATAATGCAAAAAAATCCCTCTCATTCAGTCTACAAATTTCGCGCTGTCTGTCCAAAAATCCTCACACGGCCTCCACCGAAAAATCAGACGAATTTTTCCAAAGCTGGGTATTGGTGACCTACGAGTTTACTGACCTTTTGACCTTCAAAGATCAGATGAAACAAGTACAAATTTATAAACGTTTGATCCCTCATCTTAACCTCAGCCTGCCACATTAATTAAAACCAAATGAAATATTACCAACATAATTCAATAACTTTCCAAATGTTTCTATGTTCAAGGCACGGATGTCTCCGTCTCCAGAGATTTCATTAAAAAAGCACGAAAACTCGCCAAGCGTTTGTTTGTTGGCGGTATTCGGCAGTTCTTTGTTTGGAAGTGTTAATGAAGCCTTTGGGAAAATGACCTTGATAGAATGTAAGGTCAACTGATGTCAACCACAAGCAAATCGTTTTTACATCATGGTTTATTGAAGTATCAAGGGAATTAGAAAATTCTATATATATATTTCTAATATATAATTAATATAAATCGGAAGGTCCAGTTAATTAATCTCTAATCGTCCTCTTCCTGTGACTTGGATTTCTTCTTTTTCTTTTTCTTTTTTCCATCCCCACTCGCTTCAACCTCTTCAGCTACTTCTGCTTCCTCTTCTGCTGTTACTGATTTTTTCTTTTTCTTTTTTCCGTCTACGCTATCCGCCGCCGCTTCCGATTTTCCAGCGTCAGCTTCGTCTTCGCTTACAGGAGCTTTCTTCTTTTTCTTCGATTTCTCGGCTTCCACCACCAGAGTTCCAGGGGATGCAATTTCTTCAACCTAAACCCAAACTCGCTTTATTAAAAAACGTTGATTTTTTTTCATACCTCCAGGGAAAGTGGCATAAAATCACAACCAAAATGTATACGAGCAACGCCTTTTTGTTTAGTGGTTGAAGGAAAAGGAAGCTTGATTTTTAGATTGTTTTATGAGTTCATTACAACATATTTTGGAAAATAGAAATCTAACAAACCTTGCGCTTTGGGGTGGGTTCTGGACCGGCTGATGGAATAACGAAATCCCCAGTCCCCTTTTCTTTCTTGATTTTCTTACTGGCTGGGTCTGGAGTTCCAACGCTCATGCTACTCATGGATTTCGTAAGATAATCTGCTGGAGTTTTATCATTTGGCTTTCCATGTTTATCCAGCAGCCCTTGCTTGATCATTTCTTTCTTGACACTCGCCTATTTACAAATTGCCGTTTCCGACTTATTGAATTGTCAACAAAAAATACTCATATTGTCTCTGCTTCCATCCCATGGACTTGGGAATGAAAGGAGAGCTTAAATGTAGGAGTGTTAACCTTGGGACCCAGACCCCATTTACGAGGATAAGTGTCGCGTTCCATGATCACTCGCTTCAGCTTGGCTACGAGGCCATGGTCACACATTGAAATTGTGGACGTCGTCATCAATGCAATGGCTTGAATACAATAACAAATGTCAGGAGGAGGTACTAACAAATATTGAATACTCGAACCTTAGGTTCTAAAATATTAGTGACGCTCACCAAGTGCTACAGCCTCTCCCTTTGTTGTTACAATGACAATTTCTTGATTAAGCTCAATTCCGTCTTCGAAACGGAGAATACCGGGCAGCATGACCTTTGCTCCATAACATATTGCGTTCACCTGAAATTACGAAGAATGGAATGAGAATATAAATAGTATGTACAAAAGAATAAAAATCTATTCAAATTCAAGGCATTCCTTACAGAGCTGTCTTTGACAATGATTCTTTTATGAGAGACGAGGAGGCCTTCAAGGGGGCTAATAACCCTTCGCAAATATGTTTCGTCCTTATGATTATCAAAAACCCACTGGGCATCAAGTACGTCATGCATCGTGACGAGGTTATCCGCCTCTGTTTGAATACCAGAACGATTGCGACGGAGTTCCAGCATAATCCCACCAACGCCCAACATAAGGCCCAAGTGTACACAATGAGTACGGACATAAGTTCCAGCCTCACAACTAACCCAGTAAACACCTATTATTTAGTAAACAATAAAAATAAAACAAAATTATACTTTAGAAGGTTAATGAACTAAAAATCGAGTGCGAACTCGTCCTACCCATGTTCCTTTCTTCGTCATATTCAAATAGTTTGGATTTGTAAATAGTTCGAACACGTAATTGGCGTTTGACGGCAGAAATAAGTGGTGGACGCTGAAATAGCGCACCCTTGAGCTTTTCGAGAGCTTGTACTACCTACAAGAAATATTGGCTCTTACTAATTTGTAAGCAGAAAAATGGCGAAATTGAAATATCGATGAAACATTTCAATTTCACATGTATAATTTCTACAATAATGAAATCCATACCTGTTGTGTACTCTCAACTGCTGAATGGAGTTTAAAGACGCAGACGTACTCCTTGCCGGCATTTTGTTGAGACTTTACTAACCGAGTTGCCCGTTCCACACAAACGATAAGACAGCCCGTTACCTTTGGATCCAGCGTTCCGGAATGTCCTGTTTTTTCTACCCGCAGAATTCGTTTCACCCAAGCCACCACTTCATGAGAACTAGGATTCGAGGGCTTGTCCAAATTTATGTAGCCGGAACGGACGTAGTCCTTAATTTCTCGCTGAAGTGGAGATGATCCAAATGGCAGCGGTGTAAAATGACATGTTTTAATGTTAAGTTTATCAAAATTCTTCAACAAAAGTGGCCACTCTGATGGTTTCATTCGTGACGGCTCAGACGATGAAGCCAGAGCAAACTGCTTCTCTACTTGCACATCTGCGAGGAGCTTTTGTCCATTATCTTCTTTCTTCGGAAATTTTACCATCCCGTCGTCAATGAGGTCGTCATCGTCTTCATCTTTGTTCTTCTTTGATTTCTTCTTCTTTTTCTTGTCGTGAACGTACCCAGTATCCATCATTTCAGCTGTTAAAGTTTAAATTTATAACATTTCATCGTGATATAACTAATTTCCGTTTAGGGCATGACTAAAGGAAATTGAATTCGATGGGTCTTGTATCACAATTACATTTATCCATGAAGCTTACCTTCTGTAGCCATCTGGAATTCCTTCTTAAATCAATTAACGAAAAAAAAATCTGAAAATCTGATCTTTTCGACTTCCCAATATCCAGCGTCTAGCTCACGTGTCTGATGTGTTTCGGCTTGATTTAATCCAAATTGCCTGTTTACTGACTTGCCCTGTTAAAAGTTTCTAAAAACAAGCGTAGGTAGAATCGCTGAATCGCTATTTTCCAGCGATAGCACGTGCTTCTTTTAATAATCAACAATGACACGACACGACACCGAATTCCCGACGCTTGTTTTACATCCACGGCCACGCACGCCACGCAATTTTTTGTTTCCTTTCGGAAAAATAACAAAAAGGAGCGAGCATGTGTATATTTACATTTTCCCACATTTTCGTTCGAATTCCAAAACTTTTAATTTTTCTCAACCAATCGAACTTTTAAGAACCAAACGTTTAAATCGCTGCAATACGCTTAGGCGCTTGCATTTCAGTTTACGAAAACCTTTATTCGTAGTTGAAAATTCAAAACAAAAAATTATGATTATTAGGACTTGGCTATATTGAATAGTAAACTCTGGATGCCATTTTAGACAAAGAAAATTAACGCTCACTGATTTTAACAAACTTTTCTCTTAAAAGGCATCGTTTCGTGCAGAGGGTAGAAGAAGTCGCTTGGCATTTTAAATTCCAATTAGCGTTAACAGAATACGGGTTATTCAATCCTAAGAACTAAAATAACTGTATGAATGTTTAGGCGTTCTTCCTGATTAGCAATTAACTTGGAAACTAAAAATAAAGGTGGCAACTACTAACTGATCAGCGTAATTTTATGTACTTATTACAATGAGTCAACCCGAGTCAAATCAAAATCTAAACCATATTTCGCTTAGGTGCTTTTGGAGATACAATTACCTGCTTCTCTTCGCTTAATTCAATTGTATATGTTGGATCATTTTTACCTACTAATTTACGATTAGAATTTGTTTCTGGTTCACCAACGTCCAGAACAACGCTCACGAAAATTGGACAGGGCTCCGTCCACGCCTGAAAAAAGTTGCAAATACAGTTATGACTTTTGGTCTTTTAAGACAGCGGCACAGAAACTAGAATTGTTCCTAATTTAAAACCTACATGATGTGAAACATTGATTGTAGTCAATAGACGCGTTTCATCTGTAGAAATCACCCGGAAATCACTGCTCCGCGGGCGCATCAAGTGAATTTGCTGGTCTGGATATTTTACCTAAAAAATTGAACCAAGTTGATAGGGTGTTATGCTCACGTGAATAGGCATGTGGCTTCAAGCAAAAGCTATTTCACTGAAAATCTTTAAATTCACGTAAGTATTATGCTGTTACCCGAATTCGAATTGAGGCCACGTCCGTGACATCGTTTAGTTCACAATCAAAACTAATTCCTAATAAGAGTCCAGCAGTAAACTTTAAAGGATAGTCGGATTCACCGGTTGGTTCAATTATATTTGCTCTCGCCATTCTTACCTAAATATAATAAAAATCATTATTGGTTACTTTCTTCGATTGTAGTTTCAACTTTTTTTCAGAATTAATCTTACGGGACTAGAAAAGGAGACGAGTTGAATCGGATAATTTTCAAAGTAGGGTAGAAACCTAGATGAGAGCGTTCCTGGCTTCGGGTCATTTGTAGAATCCAGTAATAGAAAAAGTGCTTGCGTGAAATCATCTGGTCGCATATCGCCGTTTGATTCCAAATACTTTTGTACAATTTCCGCTTGTTTGAGGAGGTTTTGACATGGGGCAAGCGCAGAGCCTGAGCTTCCATGAGCAATATAAGCCAACTGCAGCGCCAAAACCCTTAGTTTCAACTGGATAATCACTCCATACTCCGCTGGCGAAAGTCCACCAAATCCATACTGCATTTTGAGGCATAATTGCAGTAAGGAGTCAATTTGTGTCTTCATTACAGCATTCTGAGCTGGATTTTGTGATTCTGAGGTTAACTTTAACCAAGCAGGAGATTGGATGCAATTGTTGTAAATAAGTTGAGCTCGGACGTAAAGAGATGTGAATTTTGCCATCATAGAAATTTCTTGATCCACATCTGCTAGACGCTGTTAATAAACATTAGAAGCAATCATTCGTAAACTGTAAGAACGATACAAATGTGATGCAAACGCTCTTAATTTACCTTAAGGTCTTTCAAAATTAATTTATGCAATTGCAGTTTCATTGTGGGATTCAACTTGACCGAATTGTTGAGTTTCCCTATTAGTTCCTTTAATAATATTCTTCCATTTGATGTATCGGCTCTCATCTCTGTTGTCTTCGATCCATTACCATTGTTGCCTGTCAATGACGTCCCGTGTCCAGCTTCGGCTAATACTTCACTTAAATCCGGTACAAACTGTGGAATTGTATCACGCAGATAATGGTAGTGTCGAATCAATTTCTCGTCGAACAATGTTTTCATAGTTGGACAAGCTTTCGCTCCGTTCAGAACCAAAATGAGGACACAAGCATAGGCAGGATCTTCAGGGTCAGTTTCTGGTGTGTCAAAGAAAGGGTGTTGGGAAAGAAGTCCCGGAACAAGTGGCAGGATTAACCATGAATGATTCCTCCCCACACCTTGCAAGGACTTCCAAATAGATTTCTTATCCGTAGGATATTTTTTCAAGTTCGTGAGTAGATTTTCGAGACAAATCTTGACACAGTTCTTGGTCATCAACGTAGAAACTGATAATAAGTTGTGCAGTTCTTCGCGAATGTCGATTGACGTATCCTAAAATTAAATTTCAAAATATATACATATGCAAAATTTTCATCAAAACTTGTAGCAAAATTATTAATATCCGATCAAAGCCCACTAATACACATACTTCAATCGCCGATAAGATGACTTCAAGTTGATCCTCCCAAAGAACAATGTGTTTACTGATTTTCGTCAAACTATCAATGGCTTTGAGGCGAACTTCTTCAATTTCATCGTTGAACATGTCAACGAGAAAGTCGAGCGCCAATCCTGCAAACTCAACTCGCTTCATAGACAAGGTACACAGTGATTCAACTGCCGCACTTCGAACCTCTATTACAACAAAATGGGATATTTAAAAAAAAACTCCAAGGGCTAGAGACAAACAAAAACTGACGTTCCAAACACTCTTACCCTGGAACTCATCTTCCAATCCATGCACAAAGGCACCTGCGGCACCTGAGCTAATTAAAGACACCGAATCAGCGTCAATGAGCTCCTTCGGCGCGTCGTCCGACCACCCGTTTCCGCTTGACCATTCCCCAGCCCGAACTTTCTCTCGCTGACGCTCGTGTGCTGAGCGCTTCCGCTAGAACGTTGAAGTAATTTAAAAGTGAATTTAGGATTGCCGTTTTCTACTGTAATTTCTAGGCGCAATTTCGCTAAAACATTTTACCCTCATATCCGACATTAATTTTTTGTCCAACGTTTGATCCAAAAATGCTTGTCCAACTTGTGGCATCTTACCCAAGAGCTGGGCTGCAAGCACTCGAACCTTATTTAAAAAGAAACTGGGTTTGGTCGTAATTCATTCATGGACGCGAATCGTCAGGCAGATCCGTAATACACATCTCACAGCTCTTGTAGCAACTCACCTGAACGCATGGGTCGTTAATGGTTCTACAAATTTTTCCAAAAGCGTCATCAATCAGGCGCATCTTCTCTTTTCCGTCAGGTGTTGGAATTAATCTGTAAATTGAAATTTTTAAGTCCGACACGGTAAAAAATTTTTTAAAAAAAAATGTTTCACTACTCTTCCGGGTAAGTTTGGCTCAAGGTCCAGAACAGTTCGATAGCTGCTAATTTGACAATTTCATAGTCATCGTCTAAATACTTGACGACCTCGCTGTAAATGGAAAGTTCCAACGCTGCACCCTTCTTGTGAAGTTGAAGCATTATTTTGAAGGACATACTTCGTACCCTAGGATCATGACTATGAGAATAGGAATGCACAAACTGTACTGTGTCAGTAACAAATGACGGATCGTCAAAACTTAGCAGTGAACCAAGTAACTCCAGACACTTGCATTTCACTCTAGAGTCCGTGTTCTTGATAAACTGGATGAGAATAAAATTTTTACTATATAAATACTATTACACACATCCCACACAATTTCTTTCATGTCAGTCCATCACCTTTTTTGCTAAAGATACGAGCCTTGAGTTTAGAAATGGATTTGACGCAGCTTTTGCCAATTTCAATGCCACGGTGAGTCCAGTATGAATTATAAGCGGTCGAGTTTCTTTCGATATCAATCGGATGATCTCATCCAACAACAGCTGAAAATAATTTAAAGAAATTCAAGCCAAATCACAGCATTTTAGTTTAAGGCTCACCGTAATGTCAGCAGGACTAAGCTTGAGTAATTGCAAAATTGAAAGACATTTGGATTTGATTGTGACATCTAAATTACTCTGATAAAGAGAAATCAACTTCTTCCACAACAAGCTTTCAACTTTAACCTAAAAGAGATTACAATTTCATTAAAACAAATACGTGTTACAGAATTTTAAAGAACGGCTGTCAAAGTTGGAATAGGTTAACTTTCTCATTTTCACACTTAACGTACGGCAGCTGGAAGACAGGAAGCAATTTTTGAAAGCGATTTGAAGAGTTCACTAGTGGATTGTTGAGCTGTTTCCAAAGAATTAATTTCATTTTCCAAGGTCACATTGTGATCCGCTTTCTGATCAGCAAATCCGGAGGGTTCTCGTTTTTTGATGAGACGAAGTTTCTTAGGAATCGGTTCCTGTACAACCGTCTGCGACTGCGTGTACTCCGCCAAGGCTCGTTTCTTAATTAAGGCTGCCATTAGGACATATCACCTGTTGCAATAATAAAAAAAATTGTCAGTGAACATTTTTATTGTTTATATCCTTCAGCAACATTCTCCAGCACTAAAATACACCTGAAGCAAGTAACAATCACTAGAACCCATATGCATTTAATTAATTAATTACCTTTAGACGTGCTAATTTTATTAAAATAAATCCAAGCAAACCCAACGAACAATAAGTTGAATGACAATAAATGACAAAAACGTTTTTTTTATTTTATCACTTGTAAAATTACATAATTTAATTGTTTCAAGTTTCAATTTCCTCGCGCTTCTTCAAATTCAAAATGTGAGTTCAAGAGCGTCTCTTCGATTCTTATAAGCATGAAAACTTATTCCTTCAATTTCATTTAATTCAATTCCATTTAATAAACTAAAAATAATT
>JABASL010001658.1:0-10344 GCA_019775825.1 Neanura muscorum
CTTTATTTGATTGCAAATATAATTGCAGTCCTAATCCTCCTCTACACTTCAACATTTATTCCAATCCTTCACCCAGTAATTCAAGTACCACTCTGGCTTGCATATTGGTGGTTCCAAGGGCTCGCTGGATTTGGACTTTGGATCATGGCACACGAATGTGGACATCATGCTTTCTCGGACTATAAAAAATTGAATCATACCTTGGGATTCATATTGCATTCAAGCTTGCTCGTGCCATACCACCCATGGAGAATTTCACACGCTCACCATCACGCTGCCACTGCAAATATGAAACTGGATCAAAATTATGTACCAAAAACCAGGAAGTTGACGGATCGGAATGACAATCCAGACGACAAGGCTACCGAGCGATCTGCTTGGAATGAAGCGTTGGAAGAATCTCCACTCTATACATTTGGATTCATCGTTTTCGTCCTACTTTTCGGATGGCAGGCGCATGTCATTTTCAATTTGTCGGCTCAATATGTCCCAGGGAAATGGAATACGCATCTTCTTCCGTCATCGCCGCTTTTTAACAAACGTCAAAAATGGCAAGTACTAGGGTCAGACTTGGGGGTAATTGTAGTTGGAGCGCTACTTTGCTGCGTAGGAGCTTCTACTTCATTTACATCTCTATTTCTGCATTATGGCGTTCCTTATTTGGTTGTTCATGCGTGGTTGGTCACTGTGACCTACCTGCATCACACGGACGTTTTCCTGCCGCATTATTCACCACAAGTTTGGAATTTTGTACGTGGGGCCTTGGCCACGGTGGATAGGGACTTTGGATGGTTCCTCAATACAGCCTTTCATCATATTCATGATAGCCATGTTGTCCACCATCTTTTCTCTACTATTCCGCACTATAATGCAATTAAGGCGACGCCATATTTGAAAGAAAAATTGGGAGAATACTACGTGTATGATCGAACACCCGTCTGGAAAGCACTCTTTAGATCATTCAAATACTGCTATTGGGTTGAGGAGGACAAGGATGTCGTCTTTTACAGAAAGTAATTATAAGCGACGTAAATGCCACCACTAATTGTCATAAGTTACCATGTGCGTTTTGTCTCAATGAATTGTCTATAATGCTCCATTCGATAAAAACGATTGAAACGCTAAAAACTTGTCGTATCCACTTGTGCTTAATCTCGGTCAGCATTTTATTATTTTCGTTCTACTTTTGAAATTGGAAGACATAACGATGAATTCTAGATTGAAAAATCTGGCCAAATTATGCAAAATTATGTAAAATTAGTGATTTTGATGTTAAATTTTGATGTTTCGGATAATCTTTTCGAATCCTTGTGCCGGATTAATTAAACTATAGTAAACTGTAACTACATTAAAGTTAATCAAACCCGTGTGCAATGTGTTACGACATGTATGAAATATATTCAACTTGACCTTTAATGTATAAAAAAATTAATAAAATTATGAAAAAGTCGAATTATTGGTGAGTAAATGTGCCAAAGGATGAGGAATATTTTGTCTGGTAGCTTTGTGGAAGGATGGTGCCTGGAACTGATGCTGCATTTCTACTCTGTAACTTGAGGCTAAATCGCTGAATGAGGTATTAAGTCACCAGAACTTCTCCAGCGGCCTCTAAATCCAGAAAGCAGGTTGAGTTGAGGTCAATTTCCCCCACACCACGCTTGCTTCCAAACCCAAATGTACAACACGACAAGCTATTTTTTTTAATAGTAGCGGTCAAACGAGGACGTCATATTCAACTAAACCGTTCAACAAATCCTACTCATTGGGTCAAACGTTTTACATTGATAACTTTCTCCAACGCGTAACCCCGAATGACCTGAGGTCATGTTGTCATAAGATGGTGATTGAAAATGTATTTCCCATACAAGAAAATATTATAAAAGCACAACAATTATGTTTTAAAATCATAAAGACAGTAAACGAATAGATGTTCTTCCTTCCTTCCATCCAAAGGTTTAACAAAGAGAAAGTTCAACTTTAAACTGAAACTTTAAACTTAAACTTTAAACTTAAAACTGAAACTTTATAAACTTAAACTTTAAACTTAAACTCTACTTGTTGACGGACTGAACTCATTCAGTGCAAAGTGACTAACTGTCTTGAAAACTGGAAAATTATATCCCAACAATTATATATAGGTCAGGTCAATCATTTTCATTAATTACATCTGCGTCAATCAATGCAAAAGCTGACCGGTATTTTTATTTTATTATGACCCGATGATGGTGAGACTCTCACCATGACTCTCATCGTGAGAGTCAAGAAAGCAAAATAAAAGTCGGGGTAAAATGATACAATAGACGCCGACGAAGAAATTTTTGGCGCAATAATTTTGAATTCTGGAATGTCGTTTTCTCCGTTGTTGTTTTGTTATCTTTTGTTTTGTTTTTTAGGCAATTTTATTTTGTATACTGAATTTGTATTTTAATTAGGATTAATTAAGACTGAAACTTAATTTAGATTGTGTGAAAGCTTATGTAAAAGTAGGTTTGCAATTTAATAGTTTGCAGAGTTTAGAAATCTTAGCTAGAAATGGAAGACTTACCAGTGCTAGTGGATAACACTGCTTTTGGATTCACGGAACTTAAATCGATGCCGGTTAATTGGATTGATTTTGTACTTGATGGTACCAAACTTCTGCCGTACTTACAGGCAAATTCAGGTATAATTATTCGTAGTTATTGGTATACTTAAATTAAACTCACTGGCAAATGTACGCATGGTACTTTAACGGTTAGATCCTTTTGGATAAATTATTCAGCTCACCACCGCCGTCAGCTGATGTGCAGTGCTTTTCCACCACGAACGAAGCTTTGTTCTTGATTCTTAACGAAAGAGTCATAGGCACTCGCCAGTCCACTAGTGGCTAGATGCGACAATGCGTGCATGGTTATAGTGATTCGTTGTATTTGTCTGGTAAGCTGTTTACAATGGATTGGTTGGTTGTTTTCAGAAAGTACAAACGTGGAATTACTGGAAAGTTTTATTCTCAAAGTTCCGATGACAAGCTCTTCCACATCAAATACTTCCGATCCTGAATCGATGAAGGACTCAGCGTCAACTGAGCCAGAAGAATTTCCTAAGATTGAATCCTCACATACCTCAACTTCGGAATCTGAACTATCTAAGACTGAAGAAGAAATTCTTAAGAAAAGCAGAATCTTGAAAACACTGGCATTCCGGACAGCCGCGTTTCTGAACTGGAATTTGGATGTTTTGTCCGGGTAATCTG
The DNA here is from genome assembly GCA_019775825.1 of Neanura muscorum. NCBI lineage: Eukaryota > Metazoa > Arthropoda > Collembola > Poduromorpha > Neanuridae > Neanura > Neanura muscorum. Next base: position 3,233 of record JABASL010001658.1, read on the forward strand.
GCGAGCTAAACGCTTACCGCCTTCCTGCCCTTTTTGATTCTTTAAAGTGTTTTGTTTTTGTGTAGAATGAGCATAGAATGTCAATTCATATTTATAACGTACATGAATGAAGCATTTGGACAAACAAATTTATTTTGCCGCACACTCTTTGGTAGATGGATGCTCAAGGCATTAACACTTGATCCGTGAGTTCTTGTAATTTAACTTGTAAGCATTGTTTTACAAGCTGGACAATACTGAACAAAAAAGGAAGCGTTCGTGAGAAGTTTTAATTGCTGTTATGTTTACTTATGTTCAGCAAAAGTAACCCTGTGTCATCACTTTCAATGGAATCACAGATCGTTATTTTCGACGACCTAAAAATTGCTACAGATGAGCTTGAGAAATCTAAATCCGATCCATCCTATGCCAAGCTTTCAATTCCATCGTTTGGTTCAATTAAATACGACTGGACTTTTGACCCTGATCAACATTTGGAACTACCTGCGTCACGTTTTCTACCTTGTCTCTACTACCATCTCGGACTCTTCGCCCTGCATTTTCATCAAATTGAAGATCGCGTGGCCATTGAATATTTTAGGAAATTGGATGTAGGCGGTATACAACCTTGTCCATTCTTCAGTATCCCATTGCAAAAGGTCACAGCCTACAAGAAATTGCTGGGTATTTCCAAAATAAATAAAGATGAAGAATTGAAACTAAAAAGTTTGACAACGCCTTCAAGACAATACGAGAAACATATTGTATCTCAAGCAGCGGTGGAATGTGATTTTAGCCTTCCGACACTTTCTTCACAACGTGAAATTGGTATGCTTCAATTCATTATTTTGTAAACTTTTAACAGGATTGCAATTGCTAACATAACAGTTAGATTATATGTGATATAATGTTTTGCAGAGACTACTCAGAGTGATCTGAAATTTATTATGATTGATGAACTAATCAAAGCATCGAATCCTCGGGAAATTGAATCCCTAATTTTTCATATCAATCGGCACCCTAAAGTTCCTAAAAGACCAATTTCATTCTATTATCCAGTCGACGTAATGTCACATTGCCTTAGAACTGCGATTTCAACGCTTGAGCCTGGACCTTTCCAGGATATATTGTTTGCCCGCGTAGCAAATGGACTTCGGCTTCTGGAAATGAACGTAAGTACTTTCACACTTTTAGTTTAAGGCTAGTCATGGAAGTCAACCTGAATGTACATTTTCCTCAGCGCTTCGTCGATTTTGCAAATTGTCTCCGAACAGTTCAAACTTCAATTAGTCTTAGTATTGCTGAGGCTATCCAGATGCCAAATTCCAGATGTGTGACCACGAGTTTGAGGAAACTGGAGATGATGGTTGGCTGGGAAATCCTATTGGGTGACAGCAAGCAAGCATTTCTCAATTGGACCAGTCCACAAGTCGTGGACATGATGGATGAGCTAGTCGAGCGTTGTGAAGACGCTATTAAAATATTTCTAAGCATCAAGGCACATGCTCGTCCACGGTCTGAAGTCGTTGAGGCCGCCTTGATAGTCCTTTTGAACCGTGGAAAATTTGAATTGGTGGTAAACTGCAGTCGTGCAAGACAAGGTTGGCCATTTTTAGAATTTCTGACACTTGTTGGACGGATCTGTATAAATGTTCAGAATGGCTCATACTTTTCTTCTAATTTTCGTGATGTTTGGAACGCTAGTAAGAGACACCACACGTATATTCCGATCACTTTAACGGTATCCGTATGTTAATAAATTCTCAGTCCAAATTGTCCGTTTTTTTTATTCTAGTTTTGCCTATTCTCAGCACCAGCACTGGAGTGAAGCGACAACCTCAAGCGGCGGACGGAGTTTTAGTTAACTTAACAGCCCTAAAATGGATTCTAGCAAAAGCCAAGTCTCCAAGCATGGTGAAAATCTTTGTATCAGTTTTAGCAAAGCTTCATAATTTTGTTACACGGGATGAGTGTGGTGATTTTGTCCAAGTTGAGCTTTTGGAACAATGGCCTAATTTTCTGGACGAGTAAGTTTATTTAAGTTAAAAAAAAACCTAATGATTTGAAAAACTGAACGTATTCAGAAGTTACACACTAAAATGGCGAAACGGCTTTGTTGATTTGGATATAAAAGTAACTATCGTTAGAATTTGAATATTGTAGCTTTCGACTACTAAAATTAGACAGTATAATTCTATTGACATAACCCAAACCTTCTAATGGTTTACTTTTGTTTTATTTTTGCAAAGGGTCTACGATTATAACGGAACGAACAATCCCCAAAAAGTTGCAGGAACATCCAAGCTGAATATACTTCTGATTCGTGAGTTGTTGATTGAAACGTTGGAATACCAACAAGGACCCGATGAATTATATTATTTGAAAATCCGTGGTCACGTTCACCTCATAGCTAATCGTCACTTCATGGCAATGAAGTGCTACGTTGAGTACTTCGTCCGATCTACACAGTCGTTTGACTCTGACTCGTCCTTGGCCTGGAAGGATGACGAACTCTTCCGGCGAATGATCCGAGCTTCTTCTCTTCTTGGGTCATATCTTCAGGTAATACGCGTGAGCTTTTTTTTTTTATTTTGGGATCGTGCAATGTACACAATTTTGACGTATGCGCAAATGGTATGGACCTTGTTGAGTGAAATTTTGATGTTTGAAATCCATTAGGCCGCCATTTTATGCCAATTTTTATCAATCCCTGACTACACGAATGCATTTGGAATGGCCTCAGAGACAAATTCAACCGAAGACTGGATCGCTCTCGTGGAATTCATTTGGGATCAAAGCATTCTCGAATACATTATTAATTTTTACTCCAAACGAAAAGCGTATTCTCAGAGGTGTAGTGCAGCGGTAAATGCAACAATAATTAAACAATTCTTGTAAGTGCTTCAAATATGATCTTAAATCCCGTCTCCGTTCTTATTCTTATTTTAGATTCGAATGATTCGTCAACTTGAATTGAATGAACATAACAATGCAGAGATGAAACGTGCAGCAATTCGTATTCGTAAGACTCACTTTATGCGAACCCTTGCGAACATTTATCTCTTAGATTAATTTGCTTTTCCAGTTTTTTCTCAAGCCAAGCTCTTACAGATCTTTTTCTTAGATTTAATAGTCTACTTCATAGTCCTTTGTTTTGTTCAGTTTTCTCTCAAAATTTCTAAAACTGTGAGTTTAATTTCTTTTTTAATTCTTCATTTCCTAAGTAAAAATACGATTAAGGTGGAGAAAACTTGTACAAAACTTTGTGAACTAATGTGTAAGGTTTGAGTGTAAATAAGTTAGTTAAACAAAATATTAAAAATAGATGAATAATTTTGTTTGAAAAGCTGAAAGCACGGGGGTACATGAAGATAGAATGGTTTAAATTTAAATTTAAGTACTTTTCACCATTGGAAGAATTTGTTAAAATGGTTGCAAACGATTTTCCTTATTTGAGCTACCCAAACGTAGAGATTTTGATGATTATAGATATGCTGCAAAATTCGGAATCGATTACTTCAGGGTTCATTGTTCTTCCGCTTAAGTGGATGTCTGAGGCATGGAGCGTGTGGTTATTTCATTAGTAATAAGGTGGAGCAATGCTTAGGTTGATCAGTGAATCTAAGTGCACAGGTTGTTGTGATTAAAGATTTAGAACCGGTTTTTGACTTCAGAGGTAAAAGTACTTCTCAATATACCAAGTTTCTTATGATTTAGTTAAGGATTCAATAAAATGTCAAGCAACTTACAAAGTTGTCTGACAAAGTCAACGACACACCATGAACTGTGTCCATTTTCCAGTGTCCACAAACTTGGAAATGACAAATTTTAATTTCCTCTTTTATTCAAAATATGATATTATTTTATCGACTCCTGGAAACGAAGTACAGACGAAACTTACCTTCGAACAACGTGACGAAACGTACGTCGTAACCGAGGTCAATTTTTTGTAACTTTATTGAAATTTAAGAACCACTTGAGCGTCAGCCCCGAAGGAATTCCGAGTTTTCGATTTTTGAGACTGCAAATCGTGTGAAAATGCACCTGCAATTTTTGTGGACTCTCCAGAAAAACCTCCTTTTAAAAATATTTCTTTTCTAATTTTGTTCCAGTGTGGAACGTGCTATGATTATTTAATGTGGTATTTATTCTTTGTAGTTCTGCTTGGGGATCTTTGACCGGTTGATGACGACCGTGATTTGCCACTTGGCTTTGTGGCTTTTCGTGACAGGATGGTTCAAGGGCACGAAACCTTTAAATCCCCCGGCCGGGTAATTCACCGCAAAACAAAAAGTGATCTCTCAAGTTACTTGAAGTAATATGCAAATTTTTAAATCCAGTTTTCCGCAACTTAGAATTCAGAAGAGGATGTCTTGGCCATTGCTAAAGGAAATCTGATTACAAACTGCTTCAAGCCCCTCTTAAATCCTCCACTTTCATTTTACCCGAGAAAATGAATGAGAAGGAAAGTTGATAAAAGGAGTCTATGAACAACTTTCAAGATTCATTCTTTTAACGACATTATTGCAAAGAAGGAACAAGTTGTCCAGCCAATAATTCTACGGGTTTTCTTCACACGTCGACAATGAAGACAGAAGTGGTAACGTGTATTTATATTTTAAGAAATCTAAAATCCCTGGTTTAGTTGACAGTTAATTTTTATAATTCGCGAATTTGGTGTGAATTTCTTGATAAAAACTAATTTAATTCCAGGCATTACTTCTGTTGGGCCTTTGCGTCGCTCTGACTTTCGCGCAGTATTATGATGAACCTCATCCCTACCAAGTTGATCCGTATGAAGTTGACGACTACCAAGTGCCTTATAACACTCACCATTCATTGAGTCCTTATCGTGGAGGGCGCGGCGGTGGTTCTGGAGGATTCTGGTATTACTATGGACCGGAACGAAGCCACGGATGGGGTAAGGATTAGAAAACACTTGAATCCTAATTACTTAATTTTCTTCCCAGGTACTTTACTTCTAACTGTTCTTGATTCAATTTTTGTGGCAGGTCGAGGCGGATATGGTGGAGGAGGGTACGGTGGTGGATATGGCGGCGGACACGGCGGTGGATATGGCGGCGGACACGGAGGTGGTTATGGTGGTGGATTATATGGAGGCGGAGGTTACGGAGGATACGGAGGTGGTTATGGCGGTGGCGGAGGAGGTAACGTGTTAAATATACTTTGCTGCGTAATTTATTAAGCATTCACTCACTTCTGTACCTTCTTTGGAAACGGATACCAAATCGATATTTTGAATTTCAGGTGGCTGGGGATGGAGGAGACGTGGATGGGGCATCCCAAGCCTGGAGGTACTTCCCGATTTTTTTTTCCGAATTACTTTTTGGATTTCTAATATCTTTGAATTGTTTGGAATATAGGTAATCGTTCCCCTGTGGAAACTGCGTGGATGGGGATGGCGAGGGTGGTAAACGGACTGCGTTCCTTCATAGCGAAGGACAATTCCTTCCTTCCTGTAATCGTGTTTGACCTTTGAAATCATCAACCATCACGAAGTGCCAAAACCATCTTTATTCTTCAAGTATTCTGAGGGGTCATTTCTCTAAATACAAATATCCAAGTATAAAGTTCAAGCTCAGAGAAATAAAAATCAAATCAAAAGAATTTTTAGTTAATTTAATTTAGTTTTTAGTTAATGTTGTGTCAATAATTGACTTTGCCTACTGATTATTTAAATTAATTTGAACCACTTTAATTTTAAATGGCTCAACTCCAAGGCACTGTTAAATGTTAAATTGCGATTATGTAAAGTGTTAGGAATGATTTTGGAACATTCAAATACNCTCTGTTAAATGTTAAATTGCGATTATGTAAAGTGTTAGGAATGATTTTGGAACATTCAAATACGGAACGTATTCGACTGCCTAATACATAATAGGTTTTTGATTTATTTTTAAAGTTTTTAAATTTAAATTTTAAAATTTTGATTTTTTTGAAACTTAAATTTTAAATTTTTATTGTTTAAAAATTTGGGAATTGTAAGAAAGCAGACGCTATGCTTCCCTTATGTTGAGAACGCAGCGCATGCGCAGAAGGATACCAGCGCGGAGAGACAAGAGTGCAGTTGGGTTTCCCCACGTAGAAATTAGTAAATTAGAAAAAAGAAGCTGTACAGAGCAGACTCTCTGCTCTTTCTGGTGAGAAGAGGAAACTTGTATCTGACCTCACCTCAGTCCACCACACATTTAGTCATTATCAAGGTCGTAAAGGAAACGTTGACCTGACGTAAGACAACAACAACTGCCAACTTGTACAAAACCCGAATACCTATTCCGACGAAAACGTAAGAAAGTTCGACTAAATGGCTAAAATTTTAAACTTTAGACCTGGTAGAGGGGTAGGGGTGGGTAGTACCCACCCCTACCCCTATACCCCTATACTATACTACTCATCCGGTGTGCAACTAGCAGGCGTAACGTAACGTCAGCACGATACTTTTATTTATTTTTTGGTTGAAAATCGTTTATAAAACTGTAATTCTGAAAGATTTTGCATAAAAAAGGTCGGGTGTGCCTTTTAGTAAATGGCAGGAGTAAGCCAGGGGGTTAACGGAGTCGTATTACCGCCGAAGACGGTTTAGGAGAGCATTCAAAACACTGGTTCCTCCCTTTGGGAGCCTGGCAGTTTTAAGCTTCTCTCAATTCACTTCTCAAACAGCCCTAAAGATCCGTAACAGAAGTAACAAAAATCCTGTATTCTACAACCTAATTTGCGCAATTAAGAATTGTTCGTGATTTACAGCTTGATTTGCGGCCGGCCGTGATTTACAGGCTGTCTTGCGTCTGGAACTTTCCACGGCTCAAGACATGGATGAAATGATGGAGGTTGATCTAATTGACGACAGTCATCTTGATGATGCTCTGCTTAACGATGATGACATGAGTGTAGAGGGATCAGAAGTGGAGGACATCCTGGAAGATTTCGATAGCGACGGAAATCCCAAAGAAAAATGTGAAAATGAAAAGCAAGTTCCAAAACTTCCACCGGAGTTCTCAGTCCAGCAGCGTTATCACCGGTTTCGAGAACCGTATGGAGCTACGGCGTTAACTGTTCGCGAACTTTTTCGACCAGGTGGAGGTAACGCATTATATGGATCTTTCATATTATAT
>JABASL010001659.1:0-10343 GCA_019775825.1 Neanura muscorum
TCGGGCATGTCTAGTTTCCTTAGATAATGCGCACCTTATAATCGAGAATTTAGAATATTTTTTGAGTCTGCCCATATGTGTATGACTCCTGGGGTGTAGAGTTGAGAAATTTAGTGAAACAGATGAACAAAAAACGTCAAAGCCTGAACTTGTCCTTGGAAAACGACAACGAGGGTTGTTGCCTTTTTTGCACCTGTTCTAAATCTGTTTGAATCTGTTTGAAATCTGTTTACAATTTTTTTAAAAGGAAGTGAACACAATGGTAAATCAAGAAGGGGTCCAATTCGGATTTGTTTCCCTGTTTCATCCCTTCGGGCAACACGTTACCCCTGGCCTGGATCCGTTTTTTGCTCCTTGAAACGAAAAACGGGGAAGTGGTGAGTGATCAAGGGCATCTTATTTTTTGTAAAAGGAGATCAGGAGGGTAGGAGTTAACTATCGTCAAGATCACGTTAAGATGAAGTTTGTAATAACAGCTGGACATACGCCTTGAGGGTAACTGAACTTTTCGTGTCAATAGCGACAGATCTTTGGTCCATAATTGAAACTTTTTAATCTAACTTCCTGTGTGACTCAACTCAACAGCTAACAGGGTTGTCCTATTCCTTACGACAGAAATTTAGGCCATTAACCTTTTAATTAATGTACCTTTATCATAGTTTTTGTGATAACGTACTGGTACTACAAGTTTTAAATGGGCAGCAAGACTGGCTACGACATATAAACAAGGGGATACAAAAGGTGAGTGACCTAACTCATAACTGCGTAAATTAGATATCACAGACAGAGGTCAATGAACATGAGGGCGGGATTGTTGAGAAAACATGAGAACGAAACCTAATACCCGCCACATTCCTGGCGCTTCTAAAAACCGAGATGACGCAATTGTAGAGTAAGCAGGGTACTTGGGGTGGGTGGTAAGAATGTTATTGTTATTGTTGAGGTTATTAGCTTGAATTTACGAGATCAAGGCTAGGAGAGGGGTGGGTCTGGGTGGCGTGATCTTAAGCGTTTACTAAGAAAATGCTTAGACGAATCGAAATCGTTTTTTGTAGCGCGGGAAAACATTGTTGTGTGTTGTGTCATTGTTGTGTTAAATTTAGTGTTGGGTTGATTTCTTATCGAAATGAGTTGATTCACCTTTTGCTGGACAGGTGAACTCTTCTGGAGAAAACAGTCAAGGATGGTTAAACTTTGTGTCCGAAAACAAGACCTTGGTATTTTTATGTTCCCAATCGGCTGCTCAACCCGACCCAAATACGTAATTGTAGTCCCAATTAAAGATCTAACTTGAGATCAGTCTTAAATTACCTTCCGAAGACGTAACATAAAGTTGGATAAGAAAATTGGGTAAAGTGAATAGTGATCAATAAGGACTTGGATAACATTTGTCATTTTCATTCTCTCCCAGCTTGGACAAGTTTCGAAAGCTCTCAAAGTTTGAGCAATTTCCTTCTAGAATCCGTTCATCTACAAAAGTTTTTATGATGACTTCATCACAAGGAAACGCGTTCGTTACACCACCGTGGATTAGTTGGGGTTCAGAGACTTCTCCGACCTTGATGTCTTCTTCGCCCTATATTCAAGGTGAGTAAAAATAATTAGGATTAGTTTTACTAAATACTAAAAAAAATACTAAAAATATTTTGACGTTTTTTTACGTTTTGAAATTTAATAATGTATTTGAACCTGTAAATTAGTTTTGATTTCATGTCATGTTCGTTTTTCCAGAGATTATATGCCGGAATTGTCGTCGCCGTGATCTACCTGATCTCATCGCTTCACTTCCGCCACACGACACGGCTATTCCAAGATCAGATGCTATTGATATACCGAGAATTGGAGGAAGGCGTCCTGCTTCAAATGTTGCGTACTCCGCTCCCGCCTATCCAGAAAGTATTGGCCAGGAGCTTCGACGTATTGCGGACGATTTTGATCTTAACTACAGAGCTTCAACTGGAAGAACTTCTAGTATGAATACAGCACGCAGTCGCAGTCTCTCATTCGTAAGTTTGGCAGTTTTGTACATATTTTCTAAAAATTCACAAGCTTTTGAATGTTCAAATTCCTTCCACCATTTTCCAAACATCCGAATCAATTTGAACGCAACTCCACTACCATTTTCATTGCAAAAATGTTTCTAACAATTAACTTCCTATTTTTTTAACCTTTTAACTTGAGTTCTGACCAAATTATCATCTTTTACCCATTCCAAAAAAAAAAAAAAATCTGTTTAAAAACGGACGTTAACAAAACGTTTTGGAGTTGATGCGTGACAGCTGAAACAATTGTTTGAAAATATGCGCCGTCATTTACCTAACTTTTCCTTCTTTCCTTCCTTTCCAGCAAGGTATCTTTGGTTTCTAGTTTCCGTAAACTAGAGAAACATTAGGTAAAATGTCAATACAAATACAACGATTCTTATATTTTATATTAATTTCCTACAGTTGCAACAATTGCCTCGATTTTCTGCACAGGGTCAACGACGTTATTCAACAAGAGAATAAAATTCCTATAGAAGAACGTGTCCATTCATGGAAGTCTTGGAACTCTGGACAATCATTCCAGTCATACAGCTAAAATTATATGATTAAAGGGATCAATTCCATTATAGAAATAGACAATGATATTTATCGATATGTTTAGATTTTATGCAAGTATTGCGTACCAATTGTATAGTTGATATTCGGCCATATTTATATTTCAAGTTTGTTAACTTTAAGCGAGAGTAAACCAGTCTTTACTTGAATGATTCATTAAACTTTAATGAGAAAAAGGTTGTATAGTTGGTTTTGTAATATCAATTTCCTTGCCCCCACGTGCCCTTAAAAGTAAAAGGAGATCCTCAGGGAAGCAAGTGGCTATCTTTTTGGCCCTACTTACTTCCGTCCACCAGTGCAGAATCCGAATTTGCCAGGTTATGGTTTCATTTTGTGGATCCGCCTAAATACCAAAAAAAAAAACGGTTAGTATTTATTTTCTCATTTTGCTCAGAAAATTTGTGAATTTTCAGAGCAAAGTTCAGAAAATTTGGAAATCAGAAACTTCAGAAACTTTTGCAATAATTTTTTTGTTTTTACATTAAGGAAATTCAGGACTGGAGATACAATTTCCTTCATTCCACTCCATTCAGCCAACTGATGTACTAAATTTAGTTCACGAATTTTCTTGGCTTCCTTCGAGGGCGTAAGAGAATCAATTGAAAACATTGGATTGAAGTCCTAAATAATAATATTTAGTAATTAATATTACTTAATTTAAATATAATGAATTTAACTGTGATTGGAAACGGCCTTATGTATGACAAAGAATTTAAAACATACGGCATCATGACGCCAAATCATTTCACGAACAAATCCATAATTAGCGGATGCAATCGGCTTCCTAGCCAAATTTATAATTCCTCTATTTTCTACAATATGATTCAAGTAAGGTAAATCTTGTGGTAGGTGGAATTCAATTGGAAAAAATTCGTCATGCTCCATTCGAATCTGAAAATACAAAAAAAAATGCATATCAAACCAATTGCAGCGCAGAAAAATTACAAAACTGCAAATTAAAAAAAAATCGGTGAATTTGCACTGATTATTGGCAGGCTTCGAAACGTTTACAGAAATGAAGCAGAAACAATTGTCGTACATATTTAATGAGATAAAATGGCGGAAGTAGAAGTGGCGCTGGGACTTTCTGAACCGTTCCATCCAGGAACTGAACTTCAAAAAATATTTGCGACATCGTGGGTAATGGTTTGGGCATTATGAGACGAGGTTGAGCTGCTAAAATGTACAAATGGCGGAGAGCTTGTAAATGATACCTGTATAAAAAATCAAGGGGCATTTACATATTTTTTGTGCAATGGGTCAAGGTCAAGGGTAAAACTAGGAATTGTTATTGACCTCACCTGTTATCATTAGCATTAATTGGCCATTTAGGAAACACAGCAGCAAGTAACATTGCAATACTCTTATCGTCATTTGATAGTGAGTATCTTCCACCCCCAAGAAAAAGAATTCCAGTAGCCATTGAGATACACATTTCGAGACCATAGGCTGTACTGGCCGCAGTCGCTGGAGTGAAGGATACTTTCCGTTGTAAATATCTACAGAATCTAAGGATTGACAGTTTTCCAGTCCCGGCCAACACCAGGGAAGAAGCGAGGACGAGATTGCAAATACAAGATTCCAGGAAATTTTTAGGAAAAAATTCACAGAGTTTTGATTCTTTTGATGAGAGTTGCATTAGGAGATCAATGTAATGACGAATTGAAGTTTTCACAACATAATCCGAAGTCCCTGCATATCGGATCCCGAGACCAAGACAATATCCACAAACAATGGAAGCCCAGCATTGGCTGTAAGAACAAAGACAATTTTACTTAGGCAAACGCTTATAAATTGACTTGGCTTTAAGCCGTAGTTTCGCACTTACTTTATACTTTCATGGTTTAAACGACTAAATTCCGTTGGAACTTGTAACGCATTTTCTAATAACGTTTTGGGTAAAAGTGTACGTTCCAACCAGGAGACTTCAGGAGCTTCAAGTCTTCCGAACACCAAAATGGAAGCTAGCGATCGAAGCATTAGTAAATCGGGTCGGACGCCATCCAATAAATGTAATGTCCCAGGGGGAGCTAACCAATTCAAAACGGCTTCATTTCCAGCTGTAAGGTTTAAACAGATTTAGATTAAAATTTGTGTAAATTCGCTTAAATTTGCCATTTTACTTCCACTACAAAATATTTAAAAAAAATCAATCGACTAACTTCGCAAATAAGTTAGCGCCACTGCGATAATGGCTGACGGAGTTGTCACATCCACATTAACGTTATCCCCTTCTTCAATATGGCAGCAGCGATATTCTTCCCACATGGAGGGCAGGGTTTGTTCTGTGGGGTTATTACGGTCATCACCTTCTTCTGAAACGAGGGGAAAAAATTACTACTTAGAAAATGCAAGGTAACCTTGGATAATTTTTAAAATAATTTTTTGTATAGAAACCTCCAATCACAGGTTTTGGTCCACCCACAACAAAGCGTCGTAAGATTCCGTCAAAATCATCATCAGCGAATCCACTCGTTCTGTGTCTACCTTTGGCAAGGTTAACAAAGCCTAAACCTAGTCCAGCACATAGAGAATGAGCTTCACGATCTGTGGTAGTTCCCGTATTTTCATGTGGATTGACAACCGATGTGGAATTATTGTTTGAACTTGAACCAAAACAACTCAATGGTGTAAATTTTTTGGACATCTCTCCTAGAAGAACTTTGGCTACATAAGAATTCTGCGTTCCAAGAAAAAGTAGTCCAAGTGAAGCTGGTGCTACAAGGGTAGCTAAACGAGGTATGTCTAATTCAGTTGTACAGGCTGGTAACATTGCTCCAATATGAAGACTTATGACTTTCCACACAGATATATCACCAGTACCTGTTCAGAATCAATTGTGCAATTTTGAAACCGTTTAAAAATATTGTGCAAAATTTGGACAAAAGTGAGTTACCGGCCAAGTTCGCGGACAACCCTAAAAGCATTGCCATTGTTGTGAATGAATTTTCCTTGGACAAGTATTCATGTTGCAGAGTTGGTGGCATAGCTGTAAGTACTCGATTCAGACCAAATCCGAGAACCATTCCTGCCTGTTCTGGCCCTTCCGCTACTTTTGTCTTGTTGAACGCAAACCTGCGGAGTTTATAATAAAAATCAATGTGGCGTCTTATTCATTCAAAATGTAATTTTGTCCAAACATTTCGAAATTTTCAATTTTTGCTTTTGTAAAATACAAACCAAGCATCCGCAGGCGGCTCTGTAAATCGTATTGACATGGAAGCTCCAACAGCATTGTGAAATTGAGGCCAATGGGTGAAGGCTGCAGGTAAATCTGTTTCACTCAATTCAATTGACGTTCCTTTTCCTTTGCATTTACCAGCAAACGAAAGCCTAAAATTCATTAATAAAAAATTAAAACATTAAAAAAATACAGTAAAATACCATAAATTCTACACTACTGTCAGTAGAACCCGGTCGGTTTTTTTTAGTATAATGCGCACTTTCTCAACTTTCTGAAACTTCAGGAAGCCGGGAATCAAAAAATTCAGAAAAATGTCTGAAACCTCGTAGATAATGCGCGCATTATATTTGAGATGGTACATGTTTAGTTTACGTTTAACCCATAAAAAATTTACATTGGGATAAAAATAAAGCTCGTTAAGCTTGCATAGGGCGAGTCGTCAGTTCTGAGCGTCAAGGCAGTCCTGCCCAATGGCGCCGCAAATGTAACTTGAACTAATTGTAAAAGATGTTTTTCTTGCTCCTCTACGTATTCATGGTCAGACATTTCAGCTTTCTGTTCCACGTCAATTATGAGAGAGCAACTGGAGTCCAGTAATCTACAAACTTCTTCTAGACGACGATCCTCCGAAAATATTCTCTGTTAATAAGAAACAAAAATTAATTAAATATAACTTATATTTAATTATTTATTTTTATTATACACTAGTCAAACAAGCCCTTTCTAGAACCAGCCGGATGCTGGATACACATATTATTTTAGACGTGAGTCCAGTCTACCCTAGGATGGGCTTGTTTGGCTATTATAGATTTTATAATTTCTATTGTAATTTTCATTATAAATTTAGTAAAAATATTTTACTGGCATTTACTTACAAGTGTTAACAATTGAGTCATCCAAGCTGATTCTTCATTTATGTCTTCAACAGGAGGAGTTACGATATCATTATTCTCTTCAACCCAATATTCCCTTAAGGATTTTACAAGGGAACTTGTATCTCGTCCACTTAAGTAATCCGTTCTACCCGTCGCAGCCAAAACATTTAAAGGAGCCTTAAATTGCATGGCTCCACTTGTTCTGTGACACACATCCGAAATTAGTAACTGAATTAAGGGAATAAATTTCTCAGTTCTTCCTATTTGAACTAATTTGTCAATATTTCCAAGGTTATCGGGCTTATTCAATAGAATTTGTAAAACTTCTGGTAAGGATTCAAATGCATCAAAGGATGATGGATTCTCTTGCAGAAGTAAGAAGCCAAATGTTGGTAGCAGTGGAGGAATTTTTTGTACTAAATTTTCCTATTTTTACAACATTAAAAAAAATCAATTATAGCAAATTCTGTTTGGATATTTTTTAATACAAATGAATATAATTTTTATACCCCAATAAATCGTGCTTGTAAAAATTTAGTTAGCTCTGACAGTAGCGATTCCAATTCTCCAATATGCATAGAGTAAAATTTGGAGAGGCTGGACATCTTACAAAAAAATTACATAAAATATATTTAGATAACAAAAATTTTTTGCATAAAGTTTCATGGCACGAATTCGTTGACATATTTTTTTTTGAATAAAATTTTTGGCGTTGGGGCACGAATTCGTTGACATATTTTTGGCATTAAATTTTTGGTGTAAAATTTCATGGCACGAATTCGTTGACATATTTTTTACATCAAATGTGTGTAAGGTTTTTTTTAGATAATTTTTTTTTTGGCTTCAAATGTTGATTTCTTACCTCTTTGAATGCTGTAAGTGCCTTGATAAACTTTTTTCCAAGCTGAATTTGATTATTTAAAGATTCTGAAGAAATAATATCACACATAGCTGACAAACATTGTTGCAATTCTGGGCGGAGAACAACTCCAGAATTAAAATTACAGAATTGTGATGTTGTGTGCAGTGAGCCTTGCTAATAATTTAGTGACAATACTGCTTTCAAATTCCGCTTGCAATGATTCAATGAAGCTTCGTACCAAACAGTCATTCGAATAATTTTTCAGTTCCACTTTCATGTAATCTTCGTGTACACTGGAAACTTTAGACTCGATATCGGTTTCCGTTTTCCCATGAGAAATGTTACATATAATTGTATCCCCAAACATCATGCTATGTAAGCCCGAAATTTTAAAATCTTCCAGCCCTTTTGGCCTTGAGCTCCAGATATCCACAGTTGTTGTGCATATGAGACTGTAATTTGAGTCCAGCCATCCCAGAGACAGTTTTCCATGAGCATCTAACAGAACTATAAGGGGCAATTTCTTGGGTTCACTTGGCACAACAAAGTCTTCGATACCCTTAATGTTGTAATTTCCAAGTTTGATTGCACTATCAATGTCAATTCCATAAGAGTGTAGATTGCTTTTGATTAGAAACCAAAGACCAATTTTACTTGATGTATCACGCATAACTTTAAACTTTCTTGGTTCCTTCCATGCAGTTTTTGGTAAATCAATTTGAAATAATGGTTTCAAGTAAATTTCTGGATCGTCGTAAATACATACATGGGGTGGGTAAAATCCTAGGCCGATGCTACTGCTTGAAGATGCACTGCTTGAACCAAAGTCGAAAGTAGGCCAGTAATTGAACGAACCTGCGTCTCTAGAAAATTGGAAATCTTAGCAAATTAAACTGTTCTGACCTAGAGAAGATGATCTACGCAAACACAAAGAACTTTAGCATTATTAAAAGTTGAAAAATTATGAGGAAACAAAACTTGAATGGGAAATTCACCTGTTGGCTTTCATCGCTGCGGATCTTGTAAAGGGTTGTTTCGGCAAAGCTGAAGTTCCTTGTAAATTACCACTCAGATGATGTAAACCCTTGTGGGATAAATCTGGACTCGTTTGGCACATTGTGGCGTTTAGGGTAGAGAGTTGCAAAATTTCCTGAGATTTGGAACAGGTGCAAAATTTATGATGATTTTTATAAGTTTAATTCAGATTTTGTTTTAGTTTAATGGTTGACCCACCGTTTTATCCAGTGCTATAAGCCTTCGAATTAAAATCTTATCGTTCTTAATACCCCAAAATATACAAATGTCTCCTTCACACCACATTAATCTTTCATCCATGCCATCATATTCGGAGTAATCTGAAAAAAGCAAGTGAATTACACAAAATTTGCCAATTTTGTTACGGATGTTGGTTCGGATCGGTCAGCTTTAGGCTAGGTTTAGGTGTAGGGTAGGCGTAGGCATAGGCTAGGTTTAGGTCAAGGTTAGATTAACTTTGAATTCAAGATACTGGGCTTACCAGCACCTGGACGATATCTTATCCAAACTTTACTGACTTGCTTAATGGGATGTGTCAATACAAAAATATGTTTTGATGTTGGAAGATCTTTCTTCCGTTTAGCAGGAATAAGTAAAACGCCAAATTTACATGGCATTATTTTCCCGATTTCAAACTCCGGAACGTGTGAAACGTGAGTCTCGGCATTATTTTCTGCATAAATAGAAATTCCTCCTCTTTCAGCCAAACAAATAAACGATTCTGTACACAAAAACATGAAGCCTTATTTTCATGAACGGAGGGGTTAAAATGTTACCGGTCTTACCGTTACAGTTCTTTTCAGTTCCAGTGTCGAATCCTAAACCGGAATTCGGAAACTTAGCTTTCACAACTTCCGAGATCCCAACTCCAGTGCCGTAAGACATTAATGGTCTGTATAGTCCCTTTAAAAAAGAAGGTCCACCCAAAGGGCCATGGGATACGACGCAAGCCCCACGACTTAGGAATAACTCCTCCACGATTTTATCTCCAACGTTCAATGGATCATCAAAAGGGAGGAATATTACATTTTCCACAAAATCTGTTGCGTCATCTGGTGAATTTAGTCCAGTCCTTAATGGATAACTAACACCGTACTTGATTACATTTGATTCCCCCATTGTCAATGCACTAGCTTGATGTGGCCATTCATTGCACCATTCTTGAGGGTACCAAGGGCAATGTTTCTTCATCTTTGCCCCGTACGGAGTGAATACCTATAAAACAAATTTAAATTTACTTGCCATGTTTATTTCAAAATGCTTGAAGGCTCATCAAATACCGAGACTTACCGATACAGCTACCGGGTGACAGGATATACTATTCATATCGACTTTCATTAACTACAGATTGAAATACTTCAAAATTAGTCTATAGTAAGTGCCGGCCGACGACGAGACGTCGAGCCGAAGATTTTAACCGCTTTGGCGTTACGTTCCACAACGACCAGTTCACTTACGTTAGGTTGTACCTGTGTCAGTTGCTGGATAACAAAGTTGATGGAATTATAATTAACAGCAATTAGTGAATCCTAATTAAGTTAAATTAAATTTGAATTAATTTAAATTTAATTTAAATAAATGCTTTTTGGTTTTTTGTTTTGTTTATTTGTTTTCCTTTTCCCGGGTGTTTTGAGCCGGATTCAAATAGTTTGTTTTCGCGCCAGCAAGAATTAGCGTCCAATTTGTTTGTAACTTTTAACCCTTCCCATCTGGAGCCCTAGAATAAACAGGTGGAATTGATCCGGATGACTAATCATCCGGTAAAATTACAGGTAGATCGAGACAGG
>JABASL010001660.1:0-10339 GCA_019775825.1 Neanura muscorum
AAAATCCAATTTAGTAAATCTTCTAAAAGTACAAAGGTTTTTGCTGGATTTTGGGGAAAAGCTTTACTACAGGCAACAGGGAAGGATCAGCCCAAAAATAGAGAAAGTAGAACGCTTTAATTTGACAAAAGAGGAAGAGAAAGTGGAGTGAAAGCACAAATCCGGATCTTTCACTTTGCATAATCCTAAATATGCTATGGCCAAAAGGACACGAAAATTCCAGATCTTTGGTTTCAGCTTCCTGTTCCAGAATTCTGGAAAGGCTTTCCTGGATTCCAGAATTGTGGAAAGGCTTTCCTGGATTCCAGATCCTGGACAAAATCCCCAGACTGTGTTGCTCCAAGGCCTGAATTCTGGATTTTGAGGCCATTGGGGAACATGAAAGATTCATCAAGTTACTTTTGGTTGGATTCTGTCACATCATTTTATACTTTTCCAATGAATTTCCATTCTGACAACTTTCTCCACACCTTTCTCATTAGGAAGTCTAATTCCATACATTTACAAACACATTCCTATATTTCTAGCCAAAATTCTAAAAGGACTTATAACGGCAAGTGGTAAGGCCCAAGGGTCAAAGGTCAACGGCTATAAAAAGAAATAAGATTTCAAGAGTCAAAGGATTGATTGAGTAGGAAAGGATTGATTCATTTCAGCTTTAAAACTATGAGTACAGCTGGTATTGATTTTTTTTAAGTTCATTAGGATACTAGACTAAGGGTCAAGGTCATTGGGGTCACAAAAACAAGTTTTAGTTGTGGCACAATGATTGTTGAGGAATTGTTGCAAAAACATGAAAAAAATAAAAAAATTTATTGAAAATGTTGTACTTGGAAGCCACGTAACATTCTGCCAAATTCAAATCCGGAAATTATCAAGTTTTGAATTTTAGTTGCTAGCTTCGAACTCGATGTCGTTTATTTTGGTGTCTTCGTCATCCCTGATCCTTTGGGTGGCTACTGATACTACTGAACCGATTAATTGAGTAATTGAATTGAAGTATTGAGTGACCTTTGGATTGACCTCTGAGGAGTAAAAGGTAGAAAAGTTATAAAAACGTTGATGACGGTAAACAAAATTCTGGAAAAAAAAACATTGAGTTTGAGTTGTGTGTGTGTAGAATCCGTGTCCCGTGAAGACTACTACGGCCCGTAGTGGTTCATCTTTTGACCTCCTTACGTCAAGAGGTTGTCGGGGATCTTCGTGTCTCCCCTTGTCAGAGGTCAATTAGCAGTGCTAATTGAGCACTAGTAATCTCGTCACCGTAAGGTAGGGGATGATTTTATGATGTAATGTGAGGTTATGAGGAATTAATAACTAATTGTTAATAAGTTAATTAGTAAGTTGGTTATAATTCGTACCATTTGTGTTTCAGACTGTAACTTCCAGGGTCAACATGTATAGTGACAACAATGATTGGAGATACGCTGGAAATCCGGATGAACAACAGCCGTACTACTTTTATCCTCAACAAGGTGGTATGCCAGATCCAAATGCTGGATATGGACAACCAAATTATGGACAATATGCTCCACCAAATACTGCCCCACAACAGCAACAACAGCCCCAGCAGGCCTATTTTAATCCAATGTCTTCTATCCCTGGAATGGACGGAATGAATCCTGTTCTGACTAACTTTGCTAAGCAATATGGAGAAAACTTGGTGGGTCAAGGAAGAGACATGATGGATCAAAAGCTACAGAAATTTGTTACCTTGTCTAAGTTAAAGCACTACTTTGCTGTGGATACTGTCTACGTTATGAAGAAAATGGGGTTACTATTCTTTCCCTTTACGCATAAGGTCAGTCAGTCACAATTCCTGGAGTTAAACTTAATTAAGTTTACTAAAGTAATTGTTTTCGTACTTGGAACCTTGATTTTATGTTTAAATTTCTTGCTTTAGGACTGGACCATTCGGTTCGATAAAAATGAAGATGATGCTGTTCAACCCCGGTATGAGATCAACGCACCTGATTTATATATACCACTCATGGGATTCATCACTTATATTTTAATTGCCGGTGTTTCTTTGGGATTACAACAGAAGTAAGTCTAATGACCCACCTACACGGTCATAAGTTTGAAATTGAGGCCTAATAGAGACCTTTAAGCTAACACGATTAACCCTAAAACTGGAATACCCAATTAAGATTCATTTCTCCCCTAAACGTTTTCCTATTCTTGTAGGTTTTCACCCGAAGTTTTAGGAATACAAGCAAGTTCTGCACTGGGATGGTTACTCTTAGAACTGATGATATTTACAGGATCAACGTATGTCATCCCGACTGATCTGAAAGTTTTCGACCTATTGGCTTTTTGCGCTTATAAATTCGTTGGGTAACTCAAATTTTTTCAACTCAATTAAACTCAACGTCATTATTAGAATCAATGAAATTGACGTTCCTGTCAACCATGAAGTCATCGAGTTCACGTTCCTGTCAACCATGAACTCATTGAGTTCACATTCTAGTGAACCGTGAAGTCATTGAGTTCACGTTGCTGTGAACCGTGAACTCAATGAGTTCACGTCCCTGTCAACCGTGAACTCAATGAGTTACGCCCCTGTCAACCGTGAACTTAATGAGTTCACGTCCCTGTCCGTGTCCACCGTGAACTCTGACTTTATGGTCCGGGTTATAGACGAAGCTTGTGGTTTAATGTTTTCCATTTTGTCTATTACAGAATGATATTTATTCTTGTCGTTACTGCGTTCGCTGGAAAAACAGGATTTTACTCTTCACTTTTATACACGAGCTTGGCATTGGTTGTCTTTCTGGTAAGAAAGGATGGATTCTACTCGTAAAAACTAGTAAATACTTCCAGTATCCTGGAGAATGACTCTTAATTGCTTAACTCTGGTTAATTTAAAAATTAATTTCAGATCCGCACCCTAAAAGTCCAAATCTACAGTGTGACATCCCATGAACATGTTATTCCTGGAAATAAAAGGCGACTCTACCTCCTGTTATCACTGGCATGTGTCCAGCCCTTTATGATGTGGTGGCTAACTTATCATCTTACAAAATGGTAGTCGAATCCCTGTGACACAGGCTGTGACACGTCGTACAGTATACCATCACCAAGCGGTGTGCCAATTCACGGTGCCCAATACTCTTTATCAATCCTTCCCTTTTGCAGTAATGCAACAGCAACGATACGCGGAAATTCACTAACGATCACCTTCACCGGCTCGGCTCATCAATAATTTACTAAATGTAACTCTCTGGTGTTATCAAAAATTATTTATTTTATAAATCCTAAAAATAAATATATCAAATTTTCTGGAATTTAACCAATTTGTTACTTACGTTAATTGATTAATCGGTACTTTCCCCAGGAATTGTTTTCACGATTCGAAACTTCAAGCATCTCATTCGGCGGGAAGAGCATTACAGAAACCGGGAAACACTTTGGATATCGAACATTTGGCAAGTAAACAAACTTGACCCTTGTAGTAGAGGTCAATCACAGCTGTGAGTGACAATACTGTGCACAGTATTGTCACTAATTGTGCGTTTTGATTTCAGGGTCATGATTGACATGTCACGTCGCAGAGTATCCTTGATTTGTGATACAAAGTTAATTGAAGCAGCTTCGTTGATACCTAACCTTCGAATGCGGGTAAATTCGTGTAAATTCGGGTTCACGTAAATTGATTTTTGGTTTCCATTTAAAATAAAAATCTTTCAAAAAATAAAATCATGACCTGACCATGTTCCTTGACCTTCTTTTTTAGTCCAAAATGGTGATAGAACTAATCAAGGCTTACGGACTCCTATCGAAGTTAAATGTTGTACCGGCTCGTAAAGCAACTCAAGATGACCTTTTGACCTTTCATTCAAGATCGTATTTGGAATACTTACAGAAACCATGCTCGTCAGTACCTGGAAGGGAACCGTTAAGTTCTTNATGTTGTACCGGCTCATAAAGCAACTCAAGATGACCTTTTGACCTTTCATTCAAGATCGTATTTGGAATACTTACAGAAACCATGCTCGTCAGTACCTGGAAGGGAACCGTTAAGTTCTTCTTGTGACACGGAACATGAAGAGGCAAGTGATGACGACCATAACCAGGAGTTTGGCCTTGGTAATTTAAGCAATTGAACGTTTATGATTTAAATCCGTTGCTTTGACCTCTGACCTGTTTTTCTGTTTTACTCTTGACTTTCGACAGGTTATGATTGTCCTGTTTTGAACAACATGACACAATTTGTGGAGCTAATTGCTGGAGCATCTTTGACTGCTGCGGAATTGCTAATATCTGGCCAGTCTAACGTCGCAATTAATTGGTGTGGTGGATGGCATCATGCTCAACGGTACAAACATGAATTTATCAATTCGTTAGTGATTAGAATTGCCTAGAATTTGCGTAGTTAACAACCGGAATTTAATTAGTAGTCAATTGTAACCGAATAAATCTCAGAATTAATTAATGATTTGCAGGGATGAAGCCAGCGGATTTTGTTATGTCAATGACATTGTTATTGCAATTCAAGCACTTCAACGCCACTTCAAAAAAATTCTTTACATCGACTTGGATGCACATCATGGTCAGTTCTTCTATTTCGCCAAGGAAAGCTTTGCTAAATACCCTGTAGTCATTTGCTAACTGGCAATTTTTTGATTTTCCCTCTTCTCTTTCACATGAGAAAAGGAGAGGGGAAGTAGAAGATGGAAAATTCAAAAATTGCCAGTTAGCAAATGACCATACGATAGTATCTAATGTGCCATTTATTCTATGTTCTAGGGGATGGAGTTGAAAATGCTTTCAGTTTTTCCAAAAATGTGTTGACCTTGTCTATTCATCAGTTTGAGCCTGGTTATTTTCCTGGAACTGGCGACCTTTCGGACATTGGCAATGGAAAAGGTCGGCACTACGCTATAAATATTCCTGTTAAAAGTGGAATTACGGATCGTGCTTTCACGGAACTTTTTTCGTCGTAAAGTTCCAAACAAAGTTGTGAAAAATTATGACGATTATGACTCGGCCCAACACCTGTACTTTTGTCTCCAGGATATTCAAGCCGCTTCTTGAAAAATTTCCAGCCGAAGCGATTGTTCTTCAATGTGGAGCAGATTCTCTGGCTGGAGATCCATTAGGAATTGGCAATTTAACGGAACGGGGATACGGCGATTGTCTCCAGCGAATTCTGGATGCCAATCTTCCTACGCTTATCCTTGGCGGAGGTAAAGATTCGCTTATGGCATTGCTTGCTACAATACCAATACCGCTGTAATACCAATACCGCTGAAATACCATAATACCAACGTAATACCATGTGACCATTTGTAATACAACGACTGATTATAGGAGGCTACGATCAAGCGAATACTGCAAGATGCTGGGCGTATCTTACATCGCTAATTTGCCTGAGCCACCTGGATTCAGATATTCCAGATAACCCGGTATCGAAATTTTTTACAAAAAGCGTTCAAGCGTTTCAAGTTAAAAAAAAACAGGCAACAATCGTGGCTTTTGTTTCAGTATTTTCTAGAATATGGACCTACTTTTGAATTGCACATAAATCCAACACTAAGGAAGGATGAAAATACTGCAGAATACTTGGCCAATATTATTGAAACTGTAAAAGGTATTGTTTGAATATCAATATCAAAATATCAGTTTTCATGTTTGCGGTGTTAGTGTTGTAGTTTCTATTTGTATAATTTGACTTCTTTGCAGCAAATATCCAGCTTCTGTGAAAATGTACCACATGTTTGTGATTTAATTTCTGGATTTTGTTACGTAATACTTAATATGACTGTAATCAAAATGTATTCAAAATGATTGTATCAATACACAATACGTTTGGGGACCTGAGTAGTCGTTGACGGTGTAGAATTGACAGTGACATGGACACCCTTCGCCACTTCCTCTGGGCTTAACAGTTTCGGCGTCAAGGGTGAAAATATCTTGGCTTAACGTGGTTTTAAACGATTAGTGTTTATAAATCAACTCTTGCTCCCAATAATGGTATATCTTCTAATTCTGTCTTGAGGCATAGAAATTCTCCAGTGACACACATGATGGCGGCTGCAACTACAGTTAGAATACACCAGGATAGAGTATTCGGAAGACTGGAATTGTACATCCAGCATATCAAAATATGTATCATGTAAGCAGTGACAGAGAAGTCAAGACATTGCTTCGTTCGTCTTACAATCTTCCATAATGCCACGGCCCTGGATCAATCAACTTAATTAATCTTAATAACCCAATCTTAATAATCGCCAGGTTCGGTGATTCCATATTCGTTCTTACCCGCATAATGCCGTTAGTGTGTAACAAACGATCGTCAGTACTCCATGTCTATCTGAAAAGTTTAACGCCTGTAAAAGGAAGTTGATTTAGTTTTAACATAATTAACCCCCTTAACGATTTTTCTTTATCACGACCTATGTCCAGTTAGATTACTCACTCTGTACTGAAATATATTTGTCAGGGTACACTCCGTCCCTGTTAAAATTGACCCAAGGATGAGTAGGGCTCCAAATGAAAAATATAGGGAACTCTGTAATGCAATGATTTGTGACAAGATAAGTGATGGATCCCAAACCGTTACACGAAATCTTCCCGTCATTCAGCTGACTTGACTTGACCCGTCTCTAGAATCATGTAAGACATATCAATTAACAAATAATTCATGGTGATTAGTTGATTAGTCTAAATGACCGATTTAGGTGGACACACAGTACACTGATTAAAATAGACCTAATGCCAATACGTAATGCATAGGTAAATTAACGATTTTTTTTACCTGATACAAGTTCGAGAGTACGATTACCGAAATAGGATAATAAACTTACAAAACATTTCGACGGGCTACCACGATTAATTGATAATTAAAATTTAAGTAAACAATTAAAACGACACTTGTTGACACTAACTGAGGAGGAGACAGAATGACGACGACGACGGAACAGCTGAATGGAGGAAATTCAAAGATGGACTTCAGAGCTTTCAGCTGTATTTCCAAAAGCCAAACAAGCCCATCCTAGGACGGGCTGGATACACCAAAAGTAAAATAATCTGTGTGCCAGTATCAATCCCGCCCAAGAAAGGGCTTGTTTGGCTACTCGAAGTAAATGCCAAATGTCATAGTTTTTTGTTTTGGGGAGCTCGCTCACTCGCCCCATATTTTTTTTCACACTAATTTTTTGTTGGACACCTCTGCGTTGAGCAGAGTTGTGTTTGGGTTATCTTAAGTTAAAATTACGCGAAAGAGTTATTTGCTGCAAACTGCGTTTTCTTCCTTTGAAAAATTTGATGATTGTAAGGAAGGAGACGCTACGCGTGAGAGGCTCCCTCCGGTGGGAGAAGGAGGAAACTGTCACTCTGTAACTTGAGCTTCACAGGCTCCCCAGGTGAGAGAAAAGCGAAACTGCCAGCTCATCATTTCTTTGGTCATTATATATATATTAATGGGAAATAACTAAAACCTTGTTCAAAGGTTAGCAAATGCAATATCCGCCGGAATTATAATTTCACTTTAATTAATTACAACTAAGTTACTATCGGCTTAATTAGTTGAACATTGGGTGGTAAAATTAACTAATTCTTAACTTAAACACCCGTCGGGTTTGCGTACTAAGAATTTATTGTTCCGCCCGATCCTATTCTGTTCCAAAAAAAAAAGTCAAGCCAAAATAAGCCAAATTGGCTTATTGGCTTAATCCATACAGCTAATCTAAGAATTTTATTTAGATTTAATTAGAACTTAATTATAATTATCTTTTAATAATTGACTTAAGTATCCTAAATTTTGTTCCTACTGAGCTAATTGATTAGCTAATTATTAAAACTGAGATGACACTGATTTTGGATCAAATAGGTTCGACGCCATTCAACAAACATATTAAATTTGTCAAGCTTATGAGCATTCTCGTGTCTACCCAGCTCCAAAGCTCCCAAAACATTTAATATCTGATCATCGTTCCGGATACTATGGCTTTCCAAACGTTAGAATTCGGTTTTTTTACGCACTCTTACAGCAACGTGCTGAATTTTATTACTTAAAACGCTTTTATAATGTCAACTAAACCAAATAATAAAAAAAACGCTTTAGAATATGAAGCGTGCTCATAGTTGTATTGTCTTCCAAGCTTCCAGGCTTCCGGCTTCCAGTCTTCCGTCTTCCGAGGCTACCCCAGTCTTCCAGCTTCCGGCTTCCGAGGCTACCCCAGTCTTCCAGCTTCCGGCTTCCGAGGCAACCTCAGTCTTCCAGTTTCCAGTCTTCCGCAAGCCGTAGTTTGTCTTCTTTAGAAGAGTCTTCCGGAAGACTATACAACTATGAGTGTGATGGTTTAAATCAATCCAAAATGGATCTGGATCCCAATTATTTTGAATCAAAAGTTGTGACGTTTCGTTGCTTTATTTTGAAAATTTGAATGCCTTTGGGCTTTGAAGTGGCTAGGTTTTGTGCAATGAATAATAAAGGAAGGGACATTTTGAAACAAGCGTCATCCTAATCTAAAGTGTACTTGAGTATTCCACTTGAAATTAAAAACGTTTTTGGATTCTCATTAAACATTCTCATTTAATTTTCAAGTGCAAGCAATTTTATTTACGCTTGTTCAGGAAATACTTGAAATCGTATTGAAATCAACCAGCGACAACCCGCTTGTTCTTTCATCTTTTGAATTATGTGGGAACTCCATCTTCAAACACAATTTTAATCATTTTATTTCCTTTCCATCAAAAGTTGAGCAGCATCCAGCATCAAGCATTCAGCATCTATCATCCAGCTCCCAGCATTCAGCTTTCAGCATCAAGCTCCAGCCTCTATCATCCAGCTTCCAGCATCCAGAATCTAGCATCAGGCTTCCAGCATCTAGCATCCAGCTTCCACCTGAACTAATCTCAGAATTCAAACTCACTGCAGTCCCATCAGCAAGCCCTAATTGCTATTTATACAAGGAATACCGAAATTCTGGGGATGTTACACAATCGTTGACACTGTATACAGAATCGTTGAAGCGATATATCGCTAAAAAACGCTCAAATCGATGGTAAAAAAGTCTGAAGCGTGTTGTTTCAGGACGTTAGTGGAAGATTTTGGACGTTGTTAAAGAATAAAATTATTAGCTAACTTTCCATTTTGAAAAAAGTTTCCGTTTCAGAATTCTGAAAGCTGAAAGCCGTGCCCAATTTTTGTAGAAAACTTTTTTTCCAAACGTTTTTTTAATTTGGTTTTAGGTTTAGGTTTAGGTCAGCTCTTAGGAAGTGTGCCCAGGGGCACGCTTCCGGTCTGTGTCTGTGCTGCCGGACACGGCCAGTGGCGTATGTGTATTCTTCCTTCTTCGGCTTGAGAAGAAAAACCGTATCTAGCATCTGGGGATTTTCTGATGACAACATTTTTTGTTGACGAAGAACGACATTGAAGAAGTAGTTGATTAAAAATAGGTTGAAAGATGCTCATGGTGAACGCTGAAAGCTGAAAAAACGCCGAAAGCTGAAAGACAAGATGGATTGGGTCCAAAAACAATTGAAGGAAGTGGTCAACGACTGAGAAAGGAATTTTGTAATTTAGGTTTTACCTAAACCTAAACCTAAACCTGATTTGCAATGGTTTCACTCAAGGGTTTTTAGGTTTAGGTTGAGTTAGGTTGAGTTCTTGATTTTGATTCAATCTGAATTCTTGAGCCTCAAGGATATTGTGGCCAGATTTTAACTCAAAGGAAAACAAGAGCGTTCAGACCAAGGTTCAGACATTTTTCGAATACTGCTTGTGCCCATTTTTCTATAAAAAAAATAAAAATAAAAAAAACTCGCCAACTGCGACCGTCACGGTTTCCAGACGACCAGAGACAGCGGTGATATGCATTCTGGGTAATGGTTAAAAACCGTGTGCGCTCTGAGCTCAGGGGACAACGATCCTAGAGCTACAGCTATTGTCCCGGTGACCGGAAGAAAATTGACAATGACAGCTATTCGGAGTATGTTATGCGCCAGGGGACAGCGGGACGACAGACACGGTCACGGTGACCGTCGTGATTGTAACAACGGCGACATGTTGTTGAAGAGGAGGTTGATTTTGAAAAGATGAAAATGAAGAACTGTTTGGAGCAGTTGAAACGACAGCAGCGAGAGTAAAAACCTTTTCCAAGATTTGACTTTGACGAATCCCCGTGGAAGGGAAGGAAGTCACTTGAAGTGATGAGGCTTTTTGTAACTTCCTTTCCAGTCCAGGGTCTTCCAGGTTGAGAGGTAAGATAGTAGCGAAATCGCTGCGACATAGACAGCAGTTCGGCTGGAATTGATTATTGCAGTTAAGCTGAATGCCTTTTGTTCTTGCCCTAACAGCAGTGGAACATGTTCATCACTAAATCTTTCAGTG